>VDFB02270651.1:639067468-639182670 GCA_007258455.2 Sequoia sempervirens | reverse complement strand
CAACAAGAGACACATTGCTTTAGATATGGGCATGGGAGCATATAGTAGTCCCTCGTCTAGTTATAGACAAACAGTGACCAGCCATTAGACCATATGTTCATGCATATACAGGTCCAGTTCTAAGCCTAAGCTAGGAAAACTAGAGTACTAAAGGAGAGTACTTGATGATTTAGAGACAGTGACATGGTGGCCTTACCTTGACTATGAACAATGGTTGGAGGACAATATTGAGATGCCATTTTTGTGCCAGTTTATGTACCTAATTGGTCCGACATAGTTCATCATTAAGACATTTCTATTGAGGGGGGTGTGGCAATAGTATGGTCAGGTACAGGGCATGCCTTAGGGAGTGGCCCATTATGCATGACAATGGATGGATGTATTAGAGTGGGGGACTATTTTTTCATATGATGCTATTGTTTAGGAGTACCAGGGTCTACAAGTTATTATCTTGGATTATCACCTGGAGATCATTGAGGCTCCAATTTTTGTTGAGTATGCACAATACATCTTTTTACATCCATTCCCATGGATCTCTAGCCTAGATGAGCCAGTTCCATTGGTAGGTGATTAGGAGAGGGAAATATTACATGGGCGTAGGTGGAGGAGAGATGGAGGAGATGAGGAGGAGGAGGAGGCAAAGAGCAGTGACAATGGAGATGGGGATGGAGGTGACAGAGGAGGTGGTGGAGATGAGGACAGAGATGGAGATGGAGGTGATGGTGGTGGAGGAGATGAGGGTGGTGGAGAGCTAACAATAGATGTTTTAGATTTCAGAGTGCCTCGAAAGAGGTGAAAATTGGTCACCACAACACAACATGTGGAGATTAGGCTACCCTCACAGCAGCAACAGACATAGATAGTTGCATTATAGGTGTAGGTATAGACACTACATCTCCAATTAGCTCACACATAGGCACATATGCAAGCATAGATTACCACACTCATGGCCGAGAGGGATAGCTTGAGACTGCGGGTTGATCAAGAAAAGGGCATAGTAGAGAGACTATAGAGAGCTATTGAGGGTACTTTGACAACGAACCATTTCAGAGAGGTATGATGCTCTACCAGGGAGGTGGAGTTCTACAATCTAAAGTATCATGGGGCCGTTCTACTAGAGCGTCAAGTGAGCTACGCATAGTCTACCAGTCACACTCACACTAGGACTACCAACAGGGATGTGACACAACCATTTTAGAGAGATCCTAGTGCAGGTTCGTCTGGTGTCGTGGGCATTAGTCCAATGATGTCGGCATCATCTAGGGGGAGCACCACATAGCTCCATGATGATGATAGATTTGTTGAATTTTGGGACATGATGTATACTTCTTGATTTAGTTAAGGCACTATGATACATTGCCATTTTTTATATTGATGTATCTCTTTATACCTTTGGATATCCTTGTACACTTGACATTATGATTTTGAGTTTTTATGATATGTAGTTTTGATTATTGATCTTTGTGTTTATGTGATTTATGATGGATTCCTATGATTGATGTATTTTATTTCTATGTGTTGATGATGTTTATATGATGTTGGTATGATATTCTATGGATGCAAATGATGAAACATGTATTATGATTCTATAATGCTTTATGAATGATTCCTATATGATACATGTGATGGATCTTATTATGCCAATGAAATGTGATTTATTATATGTTTTTGTACTTTTCTAATACAAATAGATGATGCAATGAATGGATGAATGTATGATAATGTTAATGCACAAGTGAATTGATGGATTGAATGATCATATGATGGTGCACAATTATGTGTGTTTATGATGTTTAGATGATGCTTATGTGATGCTTATGTAATGATTATGTGATGATTAAGTGTCGTATGCAATGATGATATGATAATGCATGATTGATGATTCTATATGATTTATGGATGATGTTTTATGCTATGTGAGATGGATTTGATTATGCAAATGATGTGTGATGCTTATGTATGTTCATGTGATGACAATGCTAGTCCAATTAGTCCTTTGTCAGTCTTGGATTTGAGTAATAACAAATTCACAAGTTGTATTCCATGCATCCTACAAATCTATCTTCACTAATAGTTTTATATGTTCATAACAATGGCATTACATCTTTACAGGGAAACCTGCTTACCAGTCATGTTCCTCAATAACTTTTTCTAATTGGAAATTTTACACTACTGGATATGTCTTTCAATCTTCTTAATGGACCAATTTCTTAATCCATTAATAATAGATGAAATGATTTTGATTATGCAAGTGAGATGCAATGCACTTCTTTTTGTGTTTTATGATGTGGATATTATAATGTAATGCATGGATAAATGGATGGTGATATTCAAATGATTATGCAACTATATGAGAATTATGTGTTTCTGGTTAATGTCAAATGTACTCAATCCATAACATCATTGTGAAATTGTTCCAGCCTTGGAAAACCCATAAATATAGATGCACACTAACGTGGATGCAATCTAACTTAACCATGCAGATCTAATATGGAAAGTTTGTCATCGTAACGCCCTATTTGTTGTGCTTTTTATCATCATTTAACCTTTAAAATGTTGAAAGTGAGTACAAGCATTGATGGCATAATTAGACCATGATGACCTGAGTACTATTTCCATGATTTTTAATATTGCAAGTTAACACAAGCATCTAGGTATAATTGAGATGAGATGAAATGAGCATTCCTCACGTAAATTGATAAGAATTAATCATTTTCCTATGCAAATTAGAAATTTCATCAATGATAAGTTGTAGAGCATGTCCTGCAAAACATTGCACAGTAGTAGAGATCAACTCACAGACAATAGACAAAAGAAAAATCATACCCCTTCCTAGCTCCTCTAGTTCCATACATCATTGAGGTGCTCCAGAGATATAATGACAAAAATCAAAGTACAAACATTGAACATTCATGATAATGTGATAAATTCATGATTCAAAGAAACATCATCCATTTAAATTTTGCTTTGATTTTGATTGATTTGGTTGTTTGATATGGATGGTTGATGTCTGATTTGTGATTGATGTTCAATGTTGGGTTTTGCACTATGATTGTTGTGTTTGTTGCATTGTCTTACTACTATTTGTCTATTGGTTTAAGCTCAAAGTTTATTGCCCGTAGTGAGTTCAGGATTTTTCCCCCCAGTCTAGGGTGAGACAAGACCATGATGCCAAGATATGTACATGAAGCTTTTTGATGATAGGCAGATTGATGATGAAAGTAAATGGAAAAACCAAATGGTCGGCATGATCCAATATATGGAAAAGCTAACCTATCACGAATAGCACTTGTTGCTAGGTTTTCACTACTTGTTTTTATTGCACTTTTTTAGATTTTATGATTTTTTATTTTTTATTTTCACTTCTTTTTTTGTATTTTTCCCTTTTTTGATTTTTTTTGTATTTTTCTCTTTTTTTTGTATTTTTCTCTCTTTTTTCTCTTTTTTTGTTGTTACCAAGACACCTATTTTCCAGGTTTTCATCAAGGCAACCAATTTTTCAGGACATTTTCTAATGTTTCTTATAATTTTTCAAGACTTCTACCAATGCACTAGATGATTCGGGTATAGAATTTCTTGAGATGTAGGCTATTGAGGGGTTCATCAAATAAATCACCTTCAGGTGTAGACAACTAATATGCTCCTAATCCAAAGACTGATACAATGACAAAGGGACCTAGCCAGTTTGGTTCAATTTTCCCCTTCTTCTCTCTATCCTGTTGATTATAGGGATTTTCTTTTAGGACCAACTCACCAACCAAAAATGTTCTTGGTTTTACTTAGTGATTGTAACTTCGTGAAATCCTCTAGTGATAGGCTTTCAGGTGATCAACAACTTGTTGATGATGTTCATCCAATATTTCCAACTCTTGTAGCCTAGATACTCTATAATCTTGATTTGAAATGATTCCTTTTAGTGACACATAGAGTGATGGTATCTCAACCTCTATAGGTAGAATGGCCTCTAATCCATAGACTAGAGCATAGGGTGTGGCTCCTATCAAGGTACAGATACTAGTTCTGTAAGCCCACAAAGCAGGGTTTAGTTGAATGTGCAATTCACGTCTAGCATCGTTGATGGTTTTCTTCAGGATTTTCAAGATGGTTTCGTTTGAGGCCTCTGCTTGGCCATTTCCTTGAGGATATTAAGGTGTAGAAAACTAATGTTGGATGTGAAACATTTCACAAAGTTCTTAGATTTCCTAATTCTTGAAAGGTTTTTCATTATCCATGACAATGGACTTAGGAATCATAGTGACAGATGATGTAATTCAAGATGAAGGATGCAATTTGTTTTCCTGTGACGGGGGTCAAGGGGAAAACTTCGATCCACTTTGTAAAGTATTTCATGGTTGTGATGATGAACTTGAGCCCACTAGAATATGACAGATGAATCTTACCTATGAGGTCCAGATCCCATTGACAAAAAGGCCATGTTGATGCAAAAGGTTGTAGCTCTTGTGTTGGTGTATGTATCATATTTCCATGGATTTAACATTTTTGGCACTTTTCAACAAATTGAAAAGACTCCTTTTCCATATTCAGCCAGTAATACCCCAACTGTAGGAGTTTTCTAGCAAGAGTTAAATCAATTGAATGTGTGCCACAGATACCTTCATGAACCTCGTGTAAAGTGGTTTCAGCTTTGTTACATTCTAGAAACTAAAGGAGAGTACCATCAAGACCTCGTCGATAAAGTACATAAGTTATTAATGTAAGTCAAGTTTCTTGTCGAATAAAGCTTCATTTCTGGTTTCAGGACAAATCTAGGCGTAGGGTATTATCTTTCTTAGATAGGTGTAGATTTTATTGTAGACAAAAGCATCAACCTCGAATAGATGGTATATTACTTGGGATTCAGGGTTATCCTAGGAAAGGTCACAAACTTGTTCCACCATGAACTCATAATAGGCTCATTTTTCAGGTATTTGTAAGAGAGAGGCAATAGTAGCCATGGCATCAGTAGCTTTGTTATCCCCTCTTAGAATCTATTCAAATTTGATCTCCACAAAATACTTTTTGAAGTCATCAACCATTCTTTTATATGGCATCAATTTATCATCTTTTGTCTCATAGTCATCATTCACTTGATTTATGATCAATTGAGAATCTCCATAGACATGTAACTCTGTGATTTTCCACTCTATGGCTATCTTGATACCAATGATCAATGCTTCATACTCAACTATGTTGTTGGTACAAGGAAACATTAACCTATAGGACTTTGGAATGGTGTGTCCTTGTTGCATGACAAACAAGATTCCTACATTTGATGCATATTGTGTGTAAGATCCATCAGAGTATAACATCCACTATTGTGTTGACACGGTAAGGACATCAGCATCTAGAAACTCAATGTTCATGGGATGATCATTTGGAAATGGCACTTCGTCCAGTTCATCAGTTATGGCTTGACCTTTGATTTCTTTCTTGTCCACATACTGGATATCAAACTTGCTCAATATCATTACCCATTTGGCAAGTCTTCCTATCAAGGTAGCTTTACTAGGTAGGTACTTCAATGGATCAATTTTTGCTATGAGTTTGATCATGTGGGTCAAAATGTAGTGTCTCAATTCTTGAGTAGTGAGTACTACCACCAGACAATATTTTTTAGTAAATGTGTAGTTGATCTCATAGTCATTCAAGGTTTTATTGATGTAATAAATAGCCCTTTCTTTTCCCACAAAATCTTCATGTGTCGGTAGAGTGCCCAAAGATACTTCAGTTGTTGCAATGTAGAGTAATAACAGTTTTCCTTTAGTTGGTGATACTAGTATGGGTGGTGAAATCAGATATTGTTTCAATTGGTTAAAGGTTTCTTCACATTTTTCATCCTATTTGAAAGAAACATTCTTGTGTAGAAAGTGATTGAAAGGATGAATTTTATCTGCTAGTTGCATGATGAATCTCCTGATAGACTGGAATCATCCTTGCAAAGATCCAAGTTGGTTGATATTCTTAGGAGACATCTCCATGATGGCTTTAACTTTCGCAGGCTCCACCTCAATGCCTTTGCTTGATACAATATATCCCAAAAATTTAGCTGATGTCACACCAAATACACATTTCTTGGGGTTTAACCTCGCATTGAATTTCTTCAATCTAGTGAAGATTTTATCTACGATTTCTAGATGTCCCTCTCTAGTGTAATATTTTTCCAACAAGTCATCTACATAATCCTCCATAAAGGTGTGCATCATGTCATGGAAAATGGCTGTCATTGCTTGATGATAAGTAGCCCCAACATTCATCAACCCAAAAAGTATGACGTTCCAATAGAAAGTACCCCATGGACATGTGAAAGCAATTTTCTCTTGATCTTCTGGTGTTATTTTGATCTGGTTGTAACCTAAAAATTCATCCATGAGTTATAACATTTCATGACTAGCTATCAGATCCATAATGATGTCAATGTTAGCTAAAGGAAAGTCATCTTTTGGACAAGCCCTACTAAGATCTCTAAAATCCCTATATATCTTGATGCTTTTATCTGGTTTTGAAACTCGTACAATGTTGGAGATCCATTCAACATAATCAATTAGATGGATAAATCCTACATCTAGTAGTTTCTTCAATTCAACTTTTCACCAGCAAGGTGATATGCAAATGCATTTTTCTCAATTTTTGTTTCACTAGCTTCACTCCAAGTGGTAGAGATAAATGGTTCATTATAAGCTCTAGATCTATGTCCGGCATGTCAGCATAGGTCCAAGCGAAGTTGATCTGTCTCTCTTCAAAGAACTTATTGAAACTTTTTTTTTCTTCCTTTGTCATGGATGCTACTAGATGTAGGGTCTTCACTATTTCAACCGTGCCAATTTTGATGGATTGTGTAGGTTTAATAAGCTCTGAAGATCTCTCGTGATAGTGTGTAGGAAGAGTGTCAAATCTTCCATCTCTCAATGCCTCAGATAGGTTTTCACCTTGAGATGTGATCTTTATTTTTACTTTTTCTTGATCTAATACTGGCATTAAATGATTTTCACCATTAGATCCATTTTTTATATTCATTTTTCACCTCGAAGATTTGGAACTCCTCTTTTCTAAAACTTCATTATGAGATTGGATGATGGAACATGTTTCAAGATTGTCAAAACAAAGGAAATTTGCAATGGCGTCATCATTTGGAAAGCTAGATATGTCAAGCAACTTAGTTTGGTCCCAATCAATTAGTTCAGGGTGTACCAATGGAAAAGAATCATCAGATTGGCTAAGTTTAAAAGGGGTAAGTGCCATGATGGAAATGTTGTCAAAGTGTCCAATGGTAATGTCAAGGTCTATGATGTTACTCTCTTCTGAAGTATCTATCTCGCTCGAAGTTTGATCATCTCCACTCAAGTCATCGATATATTGTGATCCAATTTCAAGTGGTCTAGAACTCGATCTCTATCTCTTTGTATGTGTTGGTTTATACCTTTTTATCACATCAACTTTTTTATACCTTTTTATCACATCAACTTTTTTTCTTCAAAGGATACCTCTAATAATGACTCCCACTCATATTCATTTGAATCAGTTTCAAAGGTAGTTGTAATTGTAGGATTCACTCAACAACCTACTACTTGGTTTCTTCCTTGGTCTCTTCTTTGTATCCCAACCCTATTTTTTCTTTTGGATTGGTTATGGTAGGCTATATTGGTTCTATGATTCCTTCTTTTCTCTTGCCAACATGACCATTTCCTTTGTATCCCATCTTTTCTAGGATTGTCTTCCCTTTACCATATTGTTCTATTTGTACCATGGAATTTGATGCTTGTGATGTTTCTTCATCTTTGTACAACCAATTCAAGACATCCTTTTCTTTTGTTTCATCCACTAAGGTACCTGATTTTAGAAACTTGTTATCAAAGAGCGTGGTTGGTTGTGAGGATTGTTGTTTTGATGTGGATGGTTGCCCATATGACTTAGGAGTGGATAGTAGCTATGAAAGACACAAGGATTGCTCAAATGAATACTTCCCCAAGCCTTTGTCTTTCAATTGGATCTTTTCAAAAAAAAATGATACGGAATTTAGTTGATTTTCATGATTTGATGGAGTAGCATCACCAACGCCTTTGTCTTTTGACTAAACCTTTTCTTCATGCTGATTTGATGAAGAACTGATTTGACCTTCTTTGTTTGATGAACTAGTAGTGTTGGATTTCCTGTTATGTGGTACAAAAGTGTCTTGGACTGATTTGAGTGTGTTATAATATTAGGGATTGTTGGAATCCATTGCAATAGTGATTTCTTGCTCATTGAAAGGAAATTTCAAACACTAGTGATATGTTGATGGCACTGCTTGCATCTCGTGAATCCAAGGACGTCCCAAAAGTATATTGTATGTTAACTCCTTGTCCAACACTTGCCAAATTATTTCTTTTACAATCAATCCCAGTTGAATTGGTAGCATGATCAACCCTTGGGAGGATCTCTCCTCACCATCATAGGCTTTAATAGTGATTTTCCTTCTGGCATCAATAGCATTTTCTGAATATCAAGTGCACAGATGAGTTTCAAAGTATAGATATTTAGGCCAGCTTTTCCATCTATGAGAACACATTTGATCCAATGCTTGTGAATTAGAACCTCAATGTGGAGGGAAACGTTATGTGGATGGTTCATGGATACATCATCATGTTCGGAAAATGATAAGTAGTGTGGTACGGTTAGGTGCCCCACCATAGCTTGGAATTGGAAAACTTCTAGATCATTTGGTACTATGGTGGCCACTAGAGATTGTTCTAGAATCTCCTTAACAGTTGGTGAAATCTTGAGGAGTTCCAATATGGATATTTGAGCTGGTATTTTCTACAATTGGTCCACTATGTTGTATTGAGTTGCAGGGACAATAGTTGCCTTGGATGCAGAAGAGGTAGCTCCTTTCAATGTTACCTTAGCTTGCCCTCTTTTGGTCACGTTGATTGGTTGGGAATCTTGTTTCTCTATGATTTTAATGACATTAATTCGATTGTCACTTGCAGCAATGTTTGTGATCAGATTTATTGGTACAATGTCATTAATTTGATGTGATTCGTTGTTGATATCATAAAAATGAGTTTCATCTGTAACAAGGCTTTGTTTAGGCTCAATTAGTATGTCATCAATTGGATTATCAACAACAATGATGTCTTGTTTGTCATGGGTTTGATCATCAACTACCTCAATATGGAAAATGGTACAATCATAGACATAGTTCACATTTTTTCCTTTGGTGTTTGATGAAGAGGATTCCCCTTTTTTCATAATTTGGTCAAGGATTCTTGAATACTCCATGATCATTGTTTTTTTGGGGTCCTTCTACAAATATTGTCTTGTTATCAATAAAGTATTGTATCAAATTTTTTAATTGCATGCAGTCATTGGTTTTATGTCCTTTGTTTTTGTGAAAGTCACATTAATGTGCATCATTCCACCATGAAGGTTTAACTTGTGGTTACCAATTTCTTGCCTCTGGTAATGTTATAACCTTGGCTATGAGAAGCTCCTTTAATGTTGATTCTAATGATTGTTCCAAAGGTGTTAATCTTCTTCGATTTGATGATTTTTGATATGGTGGTGGTTTAGCTTCATCGTTACCTTGATTGTTGTTTTGATTGGAATTTTGGTTATTGTTTTGATTGTTGGTTAGATTGTTGTTTTGATTGGTCTTGGTGGTAGTTGCTATCAAGTTAAATATTGGTTTTGTATTTTGTGTTTCAGCTAAAGCATCATTGTTACCGACATTCTTATTTCATTGCCAAAACTTTGGTTTATCACTACTGTTGTAATTGTTGGAGGAGCTTGATGAATTGTTTCCTTCATTATAATTTTTTATGACTCCTCTTTTGACCAAAGCTTCTTCGATTTTGATCACATTGTCAATCATTTTCTCAAAGGTAGGTGGACATTATAAGTCCAATCTATAACTCATTTCATCATTTATATTATCAATAAAAATTTCCTTCTTTTCTTTTTCCAATACGGGACGAGAATATCTTGCAAACAACCTTCTCCATCTTTGCAAAAATGTGAGGAATGATTCACCCTTCTTCTATTTGGAATTGCAAAGGTATTTCATTGTTATCTCATGTTGTATGTTGTAGGAATATTGAGTGATGAATTTATTAACTAGCTCTTCAAAGGTTTTAATTGGTGTTGCAAGTTTGGAGAACCATTCAAGGCATTGTCCACCTAGGCTTCATGGAAACAATATCATCAAGTAAGTTTCTTCATGTGCAAATTTGAGACTCATGGTTATAAATTCCCTTACATGATCTATTGGATCTGTTTTACTATTGTATTTATCAAACTTTGGGAATTCACAATGTTTTGGAAAAGGAATCATGTTGACACTTTGATCAAAAGGATATGGACAAATTTCTTGTAGCAAGTATCATTTTGAGGTTCCCCTTTGCATGTGTTGAATCTGATGTTGGAGGTTTTTCATTTGATGAGTTAATGTAGCCACTTGTTTTGTATTTTGTGAATCATTTTCAAGCTTTTTAGGAGGTGCTTTCAATAGATTAACATCAAAATTATGTGAAAGTTTGATACCTTGATTAGCCAGTATTAAGAAGTATTTTTCCCCATCCCTTTCAAAAATATTTTCTAGATACTTATGGAAATTTGGATCTTGTTCAACATGTTAGATGTATTCCTCAATTATTTCCTTACCTTCAATGTTATGGATAATGTGGAAAGGATTTTCTTCACCTTTAGCCATGGTGTTTTGAGTTTCAATGTTTTGAATTTCAAGTTCTTTTTCCTTGAGTTTCTACTTTTGTAATCTTGTTTGAACGGGCATACAAGTGTTATACTTTGACTAACCTTTGATCTTTGTTTGGAGGAGTGCCAAGGATGAAAACTAAGTGAAATGATAAATTCTATTGATGAGACAAAGTTTAATATGATTATATAACTTTGTTTCATGATGAAAGGATGACAAATCATAATGATGAAATTCAACTTAATAATCAAAGGTGTGATAGGTTTAATGATTTAGGCAGTTTAAGGTGTTATATCTCAGTTTAGTTTGAAGAATTCCACTTCTAAATTATAGCACAATCGGGAACAAATTGAGGGTTTTGTGTGTTCCTAAAACACCTAGAACTTTTGATTTCTTCTTTTTTAATCTCTCTTTATTTTAGTTTTTCCTTTTACTCCTCTTGTTGGGACTTAGTGACCACTTGGGAACCTAATTGGCAGTTTCGAATGTTCTTGGAACACCAAAAAACTTTGTCTTTGTCTTGTACCTTCTTTGCGTGCGTTTTTTTTTTTGCTTTGGTGAAGGTGGAAATTCAAAGTGACGCCAAACATTATGCTTCAAATGGTATGTAGGAATGGGAAACTCCAAACAGATCATAGGATGACCATTTAGGCACAAGAGCTTAGCAAGTTTCAAGATTAAGGAAGTGGAGCAACTCATGCCAAAAGATGGATTGGGCAAGGAAAACAGTAATAACCCGAAGCTTGATATGAAGACACTAAAGAGGGGGTATAAGGTTCCTCGTCGAGGATCCTTGCCAATAAGGATGTCATGACAACACAACAAACCTCAAAACTCCAGCAACAATTTGACTTAGCAAACATTGAACCCTTCGACTTGGACTCTTGGGATAGGCATGAACAAGGGATGTAAAAAATATTAACAGTTCCATAATCTTAACTATGAATTAATATAAGAGTAATGTTCAAACATTTTTTGAATATTTATTTTCTTCATTTATCCTCAACTAAAATATCTGTGTAAATTGACTCTTCTTTTTCATTTATAACATTTCAATATAATATAAAAAATATTTATTGTACATTCAATTTAAAATGATTTATTAGAATATACACAAATGAGAAAAATACAAATTTAGACTCTCTTACCACTTCCACGTCTCCTCATTCGTTCTATGGTGGGTCTTATATTCCAAGTCAATGAAGTTCTTCCACCAATTTTTGAAGTAAATAAGCACTTGCATTCAGTCCAAAAATATCTGCTTTCCACGCAGTTGCCACCACAGATAAAGTTAAAATTGGTGTTACATTACGGAAGAGTCTGTCTGAGTTTGGTAGAGCATTGAATAGCTGAGAGGTTGCTTATACAATTTCAACCAATCAACAAGCACACCGTGTGGAAAAGGACGGATGGTGGGGCATGTTCATTGATGATGTAGTAGAAATTTGAAGTTTGAAAATTCAAACTAATCGTAATAATCAAGACAAAAGGGTAAATATTTCTACCACATACAACCTAAACCCCGATCATAACATGAATAAAAGACGAGGCGTGATGTTGAAATGACTTGGAAGTCATAATCCTTCGAGAAATCCTATTTTTGTTACGTGTTTTTATTCATTTCCACACGGTGGCCTTGTTGATTGATGAAGTTGCATAAACGACCTCTCTCAATTACTCTAAGGAGCTCAACTATGCAACGATGTATAAAACTCAGGGGGACTCTTCTCCGAAGTAAACGCCAATTTCAACCTTTCTGTGGTGGCAACTGCGTGGAAGGCAGATTTTTTTGGGACTGAAAGCAAGTGGCTATTTACTTCAAAAATTGGTGGAAGCACTTCATTGACTTGGAATATAAGCCCCACCATAGAACGAACGAGGAGAGTGCACGTGGTAGGAGATATAGTCTTTAAAGTCTACGAAAGTCAAGGTCAAATTTGTTTTTCTCTTTATTTTTCTATATTTCAATAAATGTATGTAAATTGAGTGTACAATAAATATTTTCTTGATATTATATTGAAATATCATAAATAATTAGAAAGTTAATTTACATAAAGATATTTGAAGATATAATCAATCAAAAATTGAAATATAATTCCACAGATAAATTCAAGTTCTTGAATATTATTCTTATATTAATTCATATTTAAAATTATGAAATTATAGACTAGATATATAACTATTCAACTCTCATTTGATTTCTTCAACAATAGGTTTTCTAACCTCTAGACAAGATAAGCAATAATAGAGCTTGCATATATTTGATAGATAATTTTTTTTGGAGTCTCCCTTAAATTAAAAAGCACTTTGTGAACTAACATATAAAAAATGACTAAAGTTGTTATGAGTAATGAGCAAAGTGACAACGACAACATGGAAAAAATCTAGATAAGGTTGTCTATGTGTGTATATTTATATATAATAAAGCAAAAAATAATTCTAGAACAAAAAAAACCTTTATACTTTATGATAGATTGGATAAGTTTGTGTCATTTAGAACTATGAACAAATAGTTTCACTAGATATTCAACTACACATCAAGGTGAAAGGAAGGAAGTAACTTCTTATAAACAATTTTAAGAAGGAATAATCTAGTTTGCTCCTCATATGCTATGTCAAGTTCTTAAAAATATTGCATTCACTAAAGGTGGATTGTTAAATTTACAAGAATATAAAGACTAGATAACAAATCATCTAGATGGCATGCTTATTAAAAATTGAAAGATGAACCTGTACCTATAACTAGGATTCAACTTTCTAGTTAAGGGAGAGAATGTCCTAGGTATGTCATAAAAAAATTGAATTCCTATTTCGAACAAGGCCTTTTTGTAAAGTTGGTTGAAAACCATAGTAAGGTGGTCATCCATTTGTATTAGCCCATTCCACTAAATAGATGGAGTAAGGAAGTTGCTCCTACAAAAATAATTGTACAATCTTAATAAGAGAGAAACACTTGCTAGGTCTTCAAAATGGACTTGAATTGAGTTGAAGTATGTGAATAGAAGAATTTTGTACCCTCAAAAAAATAGTTAAGAAAGTGAATTGTAGTTGTAATTATTTTAATGCAATATCATATTATAGCTTTTTAGGGAGCATAGCCCAAAAGTGTGTCATTCCTTGGGTGGTGGGGTTAATGATGCCTAAATTACCTTAATCCTTGGGTTAAATACAACATAAACAAGATGAGATTGGCATACCTATTTTGTTACCCCATTTTTACCATAAGAAGCCTCTAATTAGCCAAGTAATCTTATTGTAACATGATTTGGAAGACAACTACCAAGATGAGACATAAAAATAACTAGAAAGGATAATTTTATTAGCTAATTGTATGCATATCTCAATAGAAAGGAATCCTCTCATCCATTAGAATTTTTTTTACTTTAGTTTATTCTAGTACTACTTCCACATATCAAATAGTGAGACATCAAGACCAAAATGAATGTCTAAGTACCTAGACACCACTTCATACTTAAGTTGATGTCACTCAAGAAGAATCTACCATGGGGGAGCAGCTTAAAAAATCATTTTTGTGCATTAATTCTTAGGAGCCTAAAAGATCATAGTAAATATCTAGAACACTAAATATTAGCTCATAAAAAGTACTGTCAATGAAATGAGGATTTAGTATAGTTGTCTCATTAGAGAGCGTGACGCCATGAATACGATGTTGGGTTTAGACAATTAGAAAGAAAGTAAACAAATACATTAATTAGTCGATAGGCTATTTTGTTTGAAGTTTTCCCTAGGATTTTCATTAGCCTAGTTGTGAATTGGATTTATCAGTGGGGGGGTTTTTCCAAGTGGTGGGTAGGCCACCATTTTTTTTGTGTGGTGACGTGGGCATTGGTAATTATGTGGGTTGGTGGTGGTCGAGAATGGTGTGTTGGATACTGGGAATGTGAATGGCAAGCATTTTTTCACGTGAGGCCCAATGCTCCCTGTCCTTGCACGATGGCGGTGGACGAAGTAAATGCAATATTGAATGTTGGCATGTGGGAGAGTATACTTTGTGAAGTTGTATTTTTGAAAGATCCATTGTCATGTTGGTTGGATAGCAGGCTATTGTTAAATTCCTCATGTTCGGCTCCATTTGTTCAAGGGTTTTAAAGCTGTTGAGCTGTAGAATCAATAAGTCAGTTTGCATGGGTTTTTTGCAAAACTAAATTTATTTTGTATGTCTTTCATTATTTGTTGATTGTTTGTTTTGATAGCAAGTTTGAGGGTTTGAACATTGATGTGCTACGTAATGTGCGACAAAGTGTATTGATTAAGGTGCATTGTCGAAAGAGCCATTGTGGTGTTGGGTTGATATCGAACTATTGCAAGATTCATCATTTGTCATTCCCTAGTTTGTTTCATTGGGGACAACTATACAAATAGTCAAGTTTCACTACTTTCTATGCCGGATTGGAGAGTTTTAAAGTTGTTGTTCTCCATAATCTATAAGTAGTTTTAGATGGGTGTTTTGTATAGATTATTTTTGTTGTCTAGATTCTATAAGTTGTTCTGCATGGATATTTGGCATTATCATTTTTTGTGGGTGGAGAAATTGCAGTTGAATCTTTTTTTGTTTCTTCATGAAATATGGTTAGGGTTTTTAATTTTTCTGTTGCTCGTTTATTGTTTGTAGTTATCTCTATGGATTTTTGGGCTTGTACCCATTACCATAGGAGCAATAGTAGTTAAATCTAGGTTCTTCCGTAAGAATGGTTAGGGTTGGTAATTTTATTTCCCAATTGCAGATTAAGATAGGAATGATTGTATATATGGATATATAGAGGGTTTGTTATTTGTTTGAAGTTTATGACGATATTTTTATTAGCCAACCCTTGAATAGTATTTTTTGTGTAATAGGTGTGTTACAATTTCTTTGTTTCTCTATAATATTGAATTCCACTGAATGTAGCTCATATTTTATGCATAATGTGTGAGAAAGTATATTGATTAAGTTGCATTATCGAAAGAGCCATTGTGTTGTTGGTTTCATAGTGGACTATTGTAAAAATGAAACTGTGGCACTGCACAATGTGTAGGTCATTTTACTTGGGTGTTTTGTATAAATGGTTTATTTATTGTTTATGTTAAAACTCTTTTTCTTTGAAATCTATAAGTCGTTTCCCATGGATTTTTTTTTTATGGATTTGTATGGATGGAGAAATTGCAAATATATAGATATGCAGAGTGTTTGTTATTTCTTTGATGTTTTCGATGGGATTTTCGTTAGCCAAGCCATGGATAAGATTTTTTTATGTTTAACCTCATAGACAGAAACATATAACAGGAAGATCTTAACAATAAATTAATCATCTATGCAAAAAATCCTTGTAGAAAAGAGTATAACCCAACAAAGTTGATTGAAAATTTGACCTACATCACCTCACATTAAATATTATAGAAAAATACAAAAGTTCTAAAAGAGCTATTAGAATAAAACTAATGTAGGTTGGAGTCTCAAACCTAGGTGAAGCCACAATAGTGGTTTACAATTCAAGTGAGGAAGGAAAACTCACAAAAAATGACCCCAAGGCGAAAAAAGTGATTTTGGGGGTTCTTACAAACCTACTGGTTCGACTGAACCCATAAGGGGTTCGGTCGAACCCCTTTGAATTTGGATGCCAAAAAAAAAAAAATTGCATTGGAAAGGAGTTTGAGCAAACCCCTTTGAATGGGTTCGCTTGAACCCCCCTTATCCCTCATCCCCCCTTGAGACACAAAGAAACCTAAATTTTGGCACTTCGGAGCTTGGGTTGAGGATGAAAATGGAGGAATCTTCACAAACCCAACTAGAATCAGGTAGTCCTTAGAACAAGCTATCCAACGAATATAATTTTAATAGTTTTTGGTTTTATTATGTATTTTTTTTAGTTTTATTAAACATAGGTTTTCATGAAAATGAAGGTTTTGTTTTGCACATGTGGAAAAATATCAGATTATCAAAAATAAAAAAAAAAAATATGAGTGCACGATATTGAAGTCCTTGATCCAATAAAAAACAAGAATTTTGATATATACAAAAAGTTATGCATTTATCTGGTCATGCTATATTGTAATTGGTTTGACTTCAAAACTTGATTAAAGAAAAAATATTCAATAAAAAACTATCTAACCAAGTGGAAACACTAGATATCGGAGTCACAATTTTAAATTTGAAAGAATTAGAATTTATCCTTCATAGAAAAAAAGTTATGCATTATATGGTGTGCATCACTTTTTAAAAATGTTATTTTCTAAAAAAAACTAGTTTTTCGTGGGAGATGAAAAAAGAAGTGCAATCTAATTCCAAAAAAATTGAAAAAAATATTTTTAGAATCTATAGACAAAATGTGATGGGACTCTAGTTTGCATCATCTTCAAATTCCTCACGGTTTAGCCGATATAAGTGCTCGAATGTGAAGATTTAGTTAAAAATAATAATTTTAGTGTCTAGTTTGGCCAAAAATTGTAAACCACTATTGTGGGATCACCCACCTGCTATCAAAAGGAAGAATAAGCAGAGCCAGGGAATCCAATTTGCAGATGGGTTGATGTATATATATATATATATATATATATATATACACACACATGTGTATAGATATGTATATATGGATAAATATATGTATGTATGTTTTACTAATAGCTCTCTTACAATTCCTCCATTTTCGTATAGCCTCTTTCAGATCTCAAAAATGGGTATAAACACAGACAACCAAAACAATAGACCAAGAGTGAACAAATAACTAACCCTAACCATATTTTTTGAAGAAAGAAAGAAGAATTTTTTGCAATTTCTCCATCCATAGAGAATGATAATCTCTTTCAAAACTCCAAAATGGGCATAACACCAAAGATACAAACATATAATAAGAAGACATCAACAATAAATGAACCATATATGTAAACTACTCATGTAAAAGGACTTATAGATTTCAGAGCACAAGAGTTTTCAATCTAGCATAAAACAGTTTGCAAATGCTCAGCCTGCTATCAAACTAGTGATGAAGCCAAATGACACGGTTTTTTACAATATTCTTCTATTAATCCACGAACAAAGCCACAGGCAAGGATTTTTACACTGGCCTCCTATGAAACCAATACCAGAATGGGTATTAGAATAACACTAATGTAGGTTGGATTGATGTATTGTGTGTATGTATATATACATGTATGTGTGTATATATATGTGTGTGTGTGTGTGTGTGTGTGTATAGATATGTATATATGGATAAATATATGTATGTATGTTTTACTAATAGCTCTCTTACAACTCCCCAATTTATATATAATATGGGATGGAAGATAATGCAACTCTATTCATACAGAGACATATAACAAGAAGATATTAACAATAAATTAATTTTTTCTACAAAACACCAATGTATAAAAGAGTGTAACCCCACAAGCTTCATTGAAAATGAAAACCACAACATTTGTATGGGAGGAAAGATGCAGAGAGTATATATATGTGTCTACATATATATATATGTATGTATGTATGTATGTATGTATGTATGTATGTATGTAAATATTTTGCAACACACCAGTGTTAAAATCCTCGAACCTACTATCAAAAGGAACAATAAGCAGAGCCGAAAAATCCAATTCGTGGATGGGTTGATTTATTGTGTGTGTGTGTGTGTGTGTGTGTGTGTGTGTGTGTGTATAGATATGTATATATTGATTAAATATATGTATGTATGTTTTACTAATAGCTCGGTTACAATTCCCCCTTTCTGTATAATACAAAATGGTAGGTAATGCAACTCTTTTTATACAAAGACATACCAAGAAGACATTAACAATAAATTAATTATTTATGCAAAGCACCCATGTACATAAAAGAGTATAACCCCACAAGCTTCATTGAAAATGAAAACCACAACATGTGTATGGCAGAAAAGATGTAGAGAGTATATATATGTGTCTACATATGTATATGTATGTATGTATGCATATGTGTGTGTGTGTGTGTGTGTATGTATGTATGCATGCATATATATGTATGTATGTATATATATATATATGTATGTATGTATGTATGTATGTATGTATGTATGTATGTATGCATATATATATGTGCATGTGTGTGTGTGTGAATGGTTTCATGCAACACTAAACCCTGCACACAGATAGCTATAATTCCTCTTATGGTAATGTTTGCAACGCCAAAGATATACACATATGATGAAAAGGCTCTTTCAATATTTAGTATTGTGTATGCACAACTAGGTGAGGTATTCTTATTCTTCTATGGGATAACTATTTCTTTTATTCTTTGCATGAGAAGAGTTTATAAGATCTGTAAAACCAACTGCTTTGAACATAATATCAATGATTCTCTTTAGTTTCACATAGATTATATGTGTGAGTTTTATTTGTAGAAATTAGTAGAATTATGTTCTCCAAAAACAAATTTCATTGAAAATTTGAACTACATCACCATAAATAGACAAATTGTAAAAGACCTACTAGAATAATATTAGACAACCACCAAAGTAATTTTACCTCCCATATGTTAATGCTTTCATACAACGTTAAACCCTACACATAGATAACTATAATTGCTCCCATGGTAATGGCTGGAACACCAAAGATACACACAGACAGTCAAAACAATAGATCAACAACGCACAAATAACCAACCCTAACCATATTTTTTGATAGGAAGACGGAAGCTTTAAGTGTAATTTTTGCATCCATATAGAACAATAATCTCTTATAAATCTATGAAATGGGTATACACACAAAGAACCAAAAAAATAGGCCAACATTTATGTACAACTTCTCTTAAGGTAACATATATGTACACATATACATACATATATACATGAATATGTTGTAAAATTGAGTTGCATTAATTGGAATTGAATATTATAGAGAAATAGGAAAATTGTAAAAAAACTATAAGGAAAACACTGGAGAATGGCATGCATCTGATTCATGAGTAGAGGTTTTTTTATGCAATAGCTCTTTTGCAAATTCTCTATTTGATTGCAAAAATTATTGCCGATTGATGTACCTTGAATTGCTAATTAAGCCTATGCCATTGTGGGGAGGCTGTGCAGATTATTGGTGCTCATTGGATTTATGAGTTCTAATTAATATGGGTTTTGTACCAAACAATGTAGCTTCAAATTTCAATTGAAAAACCAAGATTTACACAACCTACTTTCCTTCTATGAGAATGTTTAATGTGGGTTCCAACTCATCTGTGATCTACCTATGAATTTTATCTTTTCTTTTAATAGTTGTTTTGCAATTTGTCGATTTTCTCTATAATATTTGGTGGGAAATAATGTTGCTTGAATTTTCAATTGATAAACTAGTAAAGGATGTGTTTGATAACTGTTATACAATTCTCTATTTGTCTTTGATATTTTCCTATAAAGGATGTAGGTTGAATCTTGTATCAATATGTTTCAAAATTTGTTTTCTGCTTGTAAGTTCAAATAAATTGGCAAGGTTTTCTTTACATAAAAAGATGTAGGGTCCCCAAAATGAAAGTAAGCATCCAGACTGGACTTTCCCTCAGTTGGTTGGTTGAGAAGGCTTCAAATTCAACCCTTTTTCTGCCTATACTAAAGCCAAACTTCAGAGTAGACGATATGGTATAAGCAACCAAAAAGGTTTGAATTTGTAGCCTTCCCAATTGGTTAATTGAGGGGAAAAACAATTTGGATGTTTCTTGTCTCCATAAATTCCAAGCTCATGAGTTAGATGGTGATAATAAAATATACTATACACAAGTATTTAGATATAGTCATGTGTATATATACACATATATACATATGTACATATGGATATGTGTGTGTTTGTAAATGTGTTCATAAAGGGGAACTTCAATGCATATATGTACTTAATTATTTCTACACACATATACATGCATGTCTCTACCTTCAAGCTCCATTATTTGCTATTAAATATTATAACCAGATAGGAAAATCATAAAAGAACTATTAGGAAAAGGCTGAAGCATGACATGTGTTTCATTCTTTAGTACAATGGTTGTTGTTTCTATTGTTATTAAGGTAGGAAAATATATTGATTAATTTGCATTGCCAAAAGAGCCATAGCGGCGTTGCTTTAAAAAATAATAGTATTGTAAGAATTGTCTTCCTTGGCTCTCTTGTCTAACAAAATAGAGGTTTACCAAACTCTTGTGCTATGGAATCTGTAAGTCGTTATGCATTGGTATTTTGCATGAATATTTTTCCCATAATATTGAAATCAAGCAACATACAAGCCGAATTTGTAATTAAGACTATGACGTTATACACATTTTTTGACAGATTATTGCACCATATGATTCTTGCCATAACATAGTAAAATTTAAAATCTGCATAAATACATATATATAGAAAAAATAAAATCCTACATGCACACACATATAAGCATCCAAAAAGATAGAGAGATACATATGAGGGTATATGCATTTGCATTTATTATTTTTATTCTTCTTGATGTATCCCCTAGTGTTTGCATACCACTAAAAGTGGATTTCTATTTTTTTTGTTGTATCTCATCTTCTTTAAATAGTATTAAAAGTGGGGTGGTTATAAATTGATATTTGTAAGTTGTGTACCAATTAGCATTTGGATGCTATAGTACACTGATCTTTTTTTTAAATTGTGAAATAGAGTTGTCAATTAGTGAACTCAAATTGCAACATTGTGTCACTGCAAATAAGCTCATAGTACTATGTCTATAGAAGCGAGCTTTTTGGATGAGTTCATAGACGCCCCCAATATTGATTTGTTGCCAACCCCTCTTGGTCTCTCTATGGAGTTTGTCTCTGAGGCCATGGTTGCCCGAACTTCAGATCCTGATTCCGTAAGTATGGTTTCGCTTTATCTTGTACTTGTTGCAAATTTGGTGTTATTGTTTCCAATTCTCTTCGCTTCCAGGTTTACATCTACATGGGCCATCTTGACAAAGCATATAGAAGTGGAACTAGATATGCATTCCTATTTTCCAACATATAAAAGGATTGCTTTGATGTATATGCATATCTATATGTATATGTATGTATATATATGTACATATGTATGTGTATGTTTGTATATGTATATGTATGTATATGTATGCATGCATGCATATGTATACGTATGTGTATGTATATGAATGTATATGTATATACATGTGTATATGCATATGTGTATGTCTATGGACATGCAAAAATAAATACTACAATATGATAGATCAGATATGAGGACAACAAATTTTGTGCTTTTACTATAAAATAAATGGCACAATGGTTCTTTTGACATTGCAACCTAATAAAAGTATAGTTTTTGACACTACAACAATCAATATTTTATATGCATATGTATATGTATGTATATGTGTATATATGTCTATGTATATATATGTATATGTATGTATATATGTATATGTATATATATATGTATGTATATGGTTATATATGTACATGTATGTATGTGTATGCATGTACATGCATATGTATATGTATATGTGTATGTGTATGTATATGCATATGCGTATGTCTATGTATATGCAAAAAAAATACTACAATATGATAGATTAGATATGTAGACAACATATTTTCCCAATTATGATGAAATTAATGCCAGAATGATTGTTTTGACAATGCATCTTAATCAAACTATAGTTTGTGAGCTTGCAACATTCAATATTGCATTTACTCTACCCACTCACATTTAATTTTCTTTGCTTACCCCCATTGCACAGCAACGGTAGGATAGATTAAGCCTCACATGAGAAAAAACTTACTACCTAGCCCTCCTTGTCTCGAGCTTCCCAAGTCATCTACATATATTCAAGTAGAATTTAATATTTCCTAATGTTCAACCTATGTTATTCCTTTTTTGGTCATTCACAACTATTGATTCAAATACAGATGGATAGACATATATATTTTGTTATATGTTTCTGTATAATTGAAACTTTCAATGTATGTATGGGTATGTATGTATATTCATATATCCTAATGTACTTGAGCTTGTATGTATACTTGTAGGCTGTACAGCCAGAGTCAAGTTGCACAACCCAATCAATTTTTGAATTTAAAAAGGGTAAAAAATAACAACTAAACTATTTCTATTATAGGGAGCATAGAGAGGAAATATCCATGAAGTGTCACAAAAAATACTTACAACAAAGGATAGCTAGAACAACCACATTTGCACGCGTAAATACTAACAGTGCTCCCTTGTAGCATGAAATCCAAATGGCAAATGCCAACCCTTGTATACAATATTAGAGGAGCTCCCCTGTTACACAGACACAAGAACAATACCTTAAAGAAATATTTGACAATAGCTATCTTGTTGTGGTAAAGCAATTTCAACATCGTATAGATGCATTTTTCAACCTTTTTTTTTGCCAAATATGTAGGGAAAGCTACATAGGGATGCACACTTGAATGTTAGGGTCAGAAGCCATATGTGTAAGGTGTTATTCTGAAAAAGGTGCCCATCAGTTTAGCTCTGCAAATGTAATGGATCCAAGTCCACAACCATTGTTACTCAAAAAGTTAACACAAGTTGAAGAGATTCTTATTGCTAGGGTGGCTCCAGTTTTATAGGTCACCCATGCTAGAGGAGCCCAATTTAAATATAGTGGTCACACGATAAGCTTCCCTTAGGATATCTCAAGCATCACAAAAAAAATTTCACACCATCTACAAGACCTTGAGGTCGTTATCGTGCAAAGGACCACTATTGAAGGCAAGAATTATGATTGTTATGTTAATAAACATCATGTTCGGGATGCATTGAAATACAAAATCCAATATGGAAAATACTACAATGATGTTGAGATTGATGTTGAGGCCCTTAATATGTTGTACCTGATGTTGATGTTGATGTGTCTAGTATGTTGCATACAATAGAGAAAGTTTCAGGTGAAGACCTAATGCCATCAGCCAACTCAACAAATGTTGGACAAGAAGAAAATGCTTCTTCAAACTTTTCATCATTTATTCCTTGCTTACCAAATGGTAGACAAGAGCTGCAAGCAATAAAAGACATCTTGCAAATTGAAAAAAAAGACTAGAATATCTTAGCTTGGCCTAAAGTTAGCTCTTCTCCTACAGGTTGATGAATACAACACTGAAGTTTCATTTTCGATGGCCTTTCCAAAATTGTTCCCCAGTGTAGCAGCGCTTCCCCTTCAATCGAGAAATATTAAAATTCACTTGCATGAATATGCCTTCCACCTAATCAGATATTTTGACCATGGGTTTGGAAAACATGTTAGGTTTAGATATTTTCTCTACAACTTGATTATGATACATCACAACCAACAAACTATCTCTATTTTTGTTAGAGCAGATCTAGAGGATAGAATCCCTAGGTCGTTGACTGTTTTGAGGAAACAAATTCAAGCTGCTCCCAACCACCAACTAGCCAATCAGTTGATGCGATTTGGTGCATCATTGCATGATACCCACTCTTTCTATGGCTCTTGTTGGGCCCAAAAAATTGCTATGATCGAACAACTTGGTACACCCACCCTTTTTTCTTTTTGAGCTATGCAGACACAAAATGGGTTGACCTGCAAAATGTTTTCTTTGATGCATCCCATTTAGCGATGGAGCCTTCAACAAATATGCTAATAGATAATGTTGTTTAGAATCCACATATAGAATCTTTATATTTGCATCATAGATTCTCAATTTTTTGTGAGGAGGTGATCGAAAATATTTTGCATGCAAAAGAATATTGGTATAGATATGAATGGTAGCATCGTGGTTGTACACGTGTGCATGGTTTTCTATGGCTTTCAGAAGCTCCTAATATAGATACTCTTGACTGGTATAATGACCATGATCTTACCATAGCAAGACACTTTTTTGATAGATATGTTTCAACTTGGAATCCATGTTGCCCTGCACAAAGATTGCTTAGAACATATCAAATGCTCTAAATAAAACCTGTGGTTTCTTACCACAAGCTAGATCCCGACCAATGATCCAATCATAGATTATGAAGAGTTGCTAAATATAGTTCAAAGGCACACAAAATGCTCTGAATATACTTGTTTAAGAACAAAAGGAGAGCAATTGCAATGTATGTATAAAGCACTATGGCAACAACAACTCACCTCTACATTGACATCTGATGCTGACTCTAACAAATCCTACAAACCAGCAAGAAATCATGATTGCTTAAATATTCACAACCCAACTATGCTTGCAATTTGGCGTGCTAATGTTGATTTCCAAATAGTTGTTTCTAGGCAAATTGTTTTGAATTAAATTTCTAAATATGCAACTAAATCGAAGAAAAATCAAAAAATTATCTAGATATGTTGAAAAAAGTTGCAAATACAAATATAGTTGAGGATAGAGCATTGGTTTCATACCAAAAATTCATGATGAATATGCCTATGGAACGTGACATCTCTGCATAGGAGACGTGTCATATGTTACAGAAATTGCCTCTTCTTACTTCAAGTCGGTTGAATGTTTGCAAAAAGACATGGTTTCGTATAAACAATGATGTTACTGATGAAGAGTTTCCAAGAAGCTATATTCATTGCTATATGCATAGGCCTCCAGAGTTAGCTGGTTTATCCCTTATTGACTTGGTCCACCTATATACACACTCGTATAAACACAAAAAGGATAAATGGAAACTGAGGCTCCAACCTACAGTTGTCCTTGTTTACCCACTATTCAAGACTACTCATGTTGAAGAAATAGAGATATTTGAGACATTTTTCTAGATAGGACTTATGTTAGACAAACCTTTCCGAAACATACAAACATATATGGGTCTTCAGAGAGAACAAATAATAGAAAATTGGAAACTTTTAAAAATGGTTGGTTATCATCTTTGGCATGTTAATAGAGTTTCAATTACATCCACAATTGAAGAATGAGATGATAGTGATACTGATGATTTGAACCATCACCCTTCTATGGATGAATATGAATGGGAAGTTTTCTCTTGGCTTGGTGCTACTACTAACTTTAGTATAAATCAACTTCAGCTACTGGGTAGGCGATATTTTGATATGAACCATCCATGGAATGCCAACCATGTTCCTGAAGAACTCCATAATATTGCTTCATAGTTCATCTCATCAGTGAAAGCACAACGTGAGCAAGCTATGGTTCAAATCTTGCCTGTAGATATGTCAACCCATCAACTTTCACCAAAGCAGCAATTGGCCCTTCAAATAATCCAAACCCACCATATGTAGCCTTCACCCAAATCCCCTCTCTACACATTGATTATTCAAGGGACAACTGGAACTAACAAATTCTTCCTCATCAATTGTATTTGAAAACAAATAAACACCTCTTTTGCTAGACCCAATTGTTGCTTGCTCACATTCGCTCCTATAGGTGTTGCTGTGTACAACATATGTGCCTCTACAATCCATATAACACTTCAGATTCCCATAAAGGATATGAGTCCTTTGCAAAGGCAACAATTGACATTATTCCAAGAACACTTTAAGTATATTGAGTACATATTGATTGATGAAATGAGTTTTCTAGGCCCAAAACTGCTATTGAAAATAGATAGTCAATTATGCCAGAGGTTCCCAGATAAGCATACAGACCCATTTGGTAGTGTTTCTATGATCCTTGTTGGTGATATTGCTCAGTTTCCATGTGTCATGGATACACCTATTTATGCTTAATCCTTATCAGTGGTAGCTTTGTGGCACACTTTCACGGTCTCAATAACCCTAGACACTATCTTTCACCAAAAAGGAGATAGCCCTTCACAATGAAAGTTTCACAAAATCCTTCTTCATATAAGAAATGTTGAGGCTCTCCATGATGATTGGGAAGACATTATGAAACAAACAAATAAAATTCTCTCAGCCATAGAAAGACAACAATTTGATGTTGCTACACATTTTTTTATGACAAATGACTTGGTTGCATTCCAAATCAAAAAAATTATCAAACATTCAAATCTACCAATAGCCATTAGCATTGCTCAGATGGCTCAACAACAGTCATTTGATCATGGAGATGATGACCAACTTCTCCCAGAATTGCTACTTTGTGTTGGTGAATAGGGGATGCTAACAAAAGAAAATTGGATTCAAGTTGGCCTCATCAACGAATCCCTTGGTCTTGTTATGGCTATTGTGTATAGTCCAGATTCTAAACCGCCAAACCCACCTGACTATGTTGTTGTTCACTTCCAAAATTACATTGGCCCACCATGGGACCCATAACATCCGAGAGACATCCCCATCCTAGCTATAAGTTGGGGAAGTCGAACACAAATTCCACTCACTATGGCATGGGGAATCACAATACATAAAGCACATGGCATAACATTGGATAGAGCAACAATAAACATAGGTACCAAAGAGAGGCAAGGGTTGAATTTTACTGCTATTTCATGTGTAAAATCAATTGAAAGACTCCGTATTGATCCACATTTCTCATTTGAGAGATACTCTAGGCTTGCCACCAACAAGTACACTGCTCATCACCATAGCGAAGAAACATTCCTTGAGCAATTATAGGCCTTTCCAAGTGCTTCTGGTTCTAGCCGATAGGCTGACAAACAAAAAAGGCTCCAAGATAATTATTCTTGCATCTGCCTCACCTTTTGTGCCATCGCCTCTTCAAACATTTTCTAAGTTGTATCTTTAAAAACCATACCAAGTAATAATTTGTGTAAAATGAGTATAGTGCCAAAGATGCACAAAGATACCATGCACAAATAACTAGACACCACAACTTGTACAGGCCAATTCCATGTTTTGATGATTCTATTCTATTAAACTACTGACTCCTTCGTCTAAGATTTCGTTGTGCGATGCTTTTACTATATGGAATTCAAACCAATACACTCTTTTGTATATTCCATTTTCCCATCTTTGTTTAAGTGTTTCAAAATTCCATGAAGTCCACTATTTATTGGCATACCTACAATTCTCTTACAACTGATTTTAACATACAGTGGTGTAACCATATAGTTACGGTTGTTACACATTAATAGATATGCAAATACAAATGACTCCAGTTGTCTAAGATGCATGGAGATTGGAACCAACAATAAATAGAAAAAAAAGTTCTATAATTAAATAACGTCTTTGCAACATTCCAATATATTAACCTTTATATGCACATGTTGTAGATGGATTCTCAGAAAAAAATTGTCTTCCATTTGATTAATAAGTTTGAAATCCTCCAACAATGTTGTGTTTTCTATTCTGACAACCTATATACGTTGACTTCTCACATAACTCCTCCATGTTTTCCTTCCACAAATTTAAATTCCTTCCTATTATCTTTTGTATTGGATTTATTTGATTCAAATTGCTACAAATGTTTTCCTACAAAATTATTTTCTTGTCGTTTCCCTATTTCACTGTTCCTATATATTACATTCATAAATATGTAGTGTTACAATGTACATTGATTTTATTTTCTTTGATACATGATAAAATTGCATGTTATTTATCTTGGCTTGCTTGAGCATGTCCACAATGACCATGCAATTTATTTCCTTCATGGTTTCCTCATCGTGCCCTACTCAACAGACACAAAATGGTAGGTGTTTTCTCATATGCCAGTTGATAATATTCATTGTTCTAATATAACGATATCAACTATTTTGGTTGCCTTGGGAAATGGAAGACTCTAGTATTTGTTTCATAGCAAACCTGTCAAAGAAACTGATATGCACCTCCTTTGCATGCTAGTTTGGAGAGCTTCGCAACTGCCCCCGTCCGCAGCCTATGACACCATCACCACTGTTCTTGCGGCTTTGTAGTTGTATCATGTTGTGCTAAATACAAAGATAGATCAACAAGCAAATGTGCAACCCATGTACATTCAACAATTGGTGCTGGAAAGATTCCCATAGCTCTAATTGTAAAAAAGTTTTGTTTTAGATATTTAAATTTTCCTGTTTTATGCAATCAATTTTTGCCTCCCTCCATGGCTACATACCCTCTATATATTTGTTGTTTTATATAAAAAATGATGAACATATTTTTACATGTACTTGACTACAATAGTTATTCTCTTTTTTTTTTTATATCTTAAACCCACGATAAACATATTAATACAAGATAAGCAATTTGCATAAGAATTGAGCTATGAATTAAAAATTCAACTTATACTCTTTTCTAGTCAAGCTAAATGAATAAAGAAATTTTAAAAGAGCTATTAGAATAATAATGTATAGCCAGAAAACTACTCTTAATTTGCAATTGCTCTAATTTTAATGGCTATAACATGAAAAGTGCACAAAGATACTTGCAAACAAGAAACAAATAGCAGGGTATAAACTATCACTATCCATATTTCCTGGCAATAACAACAAAATTTAATTGTAATTTCTCAATGAAGGTTGAAGCTTTTTATCTGCTTGGTATGGTGACATATACGTAGACCCATATATATACTCTGTACATCTTTGGTGCTATACATGTTTTGTACAATTAGCCCCTTTAAATCCCTCTAATTGATTTCACTTCAAATCATTACAAAGAGGACACTGTAGATTCTTAATGGATATGTAATAATTTATTCTTCCCTTTTCCTATATAGATTTGTACATTCATTGAGCTACCATGGTTTTCATTTTTCTTTGTTGCCCTCCTTCTTTGTAGTGTGCTAACAAATAGAGGAATTGTATAACAACAACTGCATTATCTACCATTGAGTATTATAGAAAGATGGGGAAATTGTAACTAAACTATTAGTAAAACTCACATACATATATTTATCCATACATATATATATATAAAGGTGCAAGTAGACATCCATTGATCTTTTCAAAGACTTCAAAATATATTTTCCTTAACCATTCTATCCATGTGTTGTGATGATATGCATTTTATTTCATTGCACTTGTTTGTCTTATTCTAATACCACTTTTACAATTTCTCTATTACTCTACAGTATTTAGTACGACACAACGCATGTGGAATTTTTAATGAGGTTTGTGGGGTTATACTCTTTTTTACATGGGTATTTTGCATAGATGATTAATTTGCTGTTAATGTATTCTTGTTATATCTTTTTCAACAGGGCTTCAATCAACCCAACCATGAATAGGATTTACTATCTAATAGGTCTTTTATAATTCATGCTTTAAGAAAAATAGACAAGACTTGTCCTGGGGTTTTACTGACAACTTAGAGCTTACCTCTTAAACAAAGGATCTACCAAAATCTTCCTCATTGGTCGATAGACACAGATAACCAGAACCATAAACCAACGACAAACAAATTACTAACCCTCAACATATTTTCTAGGGAAAGAAAGGACATTTAACTGCAATTCCTCCATACACATGGAGCAATAATCTCTTTGAAATCTCCACAATGGGTATAACATAAAAGATAAAAACATTTGACAAGAGCACATAGATAATAAATTAACCATCTATGCACACTACTCATCTAGCACGACGTATAGTACACACACACATATAATATATATATATATATAGATATATATATATATATATTATATATATATATATATTATATAATATAGATATATTTATATATAATATATATATATATATATATATATATATATATATATATATATATATATATATATGCATGTATACATATATATACATGTATACGTATACTGGATTAGATGTATATCTACATGGATATATATGTGTATATGTATATTGGGTACTTTGCATTAAGGATTAATTTATTATTCATGCCTTTCAGTCTCTTCTTATTGTTCCTTTTGATAGCAAGTTGGAGGGTTTTAACACTCATGTGCTACAAAATATGTGAGGAAGTATATTGATTAAATTGCATTGTCGAAAGAATCATTGAATCTATTGAACTTTATATCTTTAGCTGATACACTAATTGTTTGAAGTATTTGCTAAGAACATACCTCTGACAATGCAACTAAATAAACCTTTTTTCCTGCATAATTTGGACCACATATTCATAATATTAGAATGTCTATTCTCACAATGCAACTGAATTAAAGATATTTTCTTGCATATTCTAGTGTATACTTTCCTACATTACTACATTCTCTACTTTGTGCATCTTTTGAGTGTTCTAATTTATTTAAGTGCAAATCCTTAGAAATAGCCTACTGTTCTTAATCGTTACGTAAGTTATTCTTCTCTTTGCATATATAAATTTGCACATTGATTGAACTGCTTCTTGGTACCATCCTAAGAAATAGAGTAATTGTATAGTGCTAAGTGTTTGCTTGCCCAAGTCCTAATTCATTTTTGTTGTTGTTGTACTATGGCGGTGGACAAAGTAAATGTGGTTGGTCAAAGTAAATGCAATATTGAATGTAGCAGTGTGGGAAAGTGTATTTTGATTAAGTTTCATTACATGTATATATATATATCTATAGATATATATATAGATACACACACACACACACACACACATATATATATGTTCACATGTTGCCATCCAATATATCTATACCTATATTAATAAGTATGTAAATGCAATATTGAATGTTGGCATCTGGAAGAGTATACTTTCATGAAGTTGTACTCTCAGAAGACCCGTTGTGGTGTTGCTTTGATAACATACTATTGTTAAATTTTTCGCATTTGGCTCCATCTTTTTCTAGACTTGAAGGTATTCAAACTATTGGGTTGTGTAATCAGTAAGCCTTTTTGCATAAATGATTAATTTATTGTTTATATCTTTCGTTCCTTGCTAATTGTTTATTTCAATAGCAGGTTTCAAGGTTTGAACACTGATGTGTTGCGTAGGTTCCAAATTGTTCAATGCTCCTACAACTCAATCCAATCCTCCTTCCGCTTCTCAAGCATAACCAACAGTACATGTAAGTGAAAAACTTCTCCATAATCATTAAATAGATCTCATGACCACCTTGCAAATATTATTCTTTGTTTCTACTTTCTAATTGTGTTGATTGATTTTTTCTGTATATTTACTAATCTTTGATCCTCCCTCACTCATCTTCTTTCTACGTCCATTGGCTTACCTTTCTCTTCTATTTTCAGGTGTTAGGCTAAAGCATAGATGACAATTCAAAAAGATGGAACTCCACAAAATTTCTAGTGGGTATTTCATATTACTTTTTCTTGGGGGTTTGGCTAGGGTCCTCGAGGCTCCATATGCCAATATGGAAGGGTGGATAATGAGCATGGGTTTTTTATTTTTTCTTTTCATCCACATATCTTTTCTCACATAGATACATGTATAGCCTAACAAGTGGTCACATATTTAGCTTATGTGCTATTTGTTTGAAGTTTCTATTTGTTGAGAAGCCAATATTTAATCATGCAGTATGTGCAACATATACATATAGTGTCAAAATGGCTCTTTTCATAATGTATCTAAATCAATATATTGTCTTGGATATTTTGTGTTGAGCTTTCCCCTCCTATAGCATTCTCTATTTTGACTCTCTAATTACACTGTGCAATCATTCATTTAAAAGTGGATTTTCCTATTCTCAATTACATTGTAATCCATAATACTTGTGCTCTATCAAAATATTTACTGTGGATTCCAGCTCATCTGTGATTTACCTATAATTTGTAACTATTCTTTTAGGAGTTGTTTTACAATTTACCTATTTTTTCTATAATATTTAGTGGCAAATAAACTAGGTTCAATCCTCAAGTGGCAAACCAATTGTTAGATACAAATTGGTGTCACCCCTTGTCTAGATAGAAATAGAATTACAAGTGGAGATGCCTATAGCTAATTTCCATCTCTCGTCAAGAAACATATGCATACTAAAACTTTAATTTCCAAAACTATAGAAATATTCTAATTATAAAAAGTACTCAATATTGAACGTCTTCTTTTCATAGAAAAAGTTGTGGAAAGAAAGAACATTTAACTGCAATTCTTTCATCGATGCAGAACTATACTCTCTTTCAAATCTTGATAATGGGCATAACAACATGATGACCCTTACAAAAAAAATCCACTAACTTCAAAATTAAATGATTAATTGATTCAATAGGCTACACAAAAAGTGACAATATACATATGCATCTATTTCCATTAAATATAAAATTCAAATATTCTTGCTACAAGAAACAATTATTTTAAATTTAATATTTAAGTTCCAACTTTTAAACAAATTGAAAAATTCATTTCCAAATTTTCTAATAGTATTAAATAAAATTTAAACAAAATCTTCTTTGTGAGTACTTGATTCATACAATGGCCTCCTATGAAACCAATACCCACAATGGGTATTAGAATAACACTAATGTAGGTTGGAATGATATATATATATGTGTGTGTGTGTGTGTGTGTGTGTGTGTGTGTGTGTGTGTGTGTGTGTGTGTGTGTGTGTGTGTGTGTGTGCATAGATATGTATATATGGAAAAATATATGTATGTATGTTTTACTAATAGCTCTTTACAATTCCCCCATTTCTATATAATATGGGATGGTAGATAATGTAACTCTTTTTATACAAAAACATATACCAAGAAGGAATTAACAATAAATTAATTGTTTATGGAAAACACCAATGTATAAAAGAGTGTAACCCCACAAGCTTCATTGAAAATGAAAACCACAACATGTGTATGGCAGGAAAGATGCAGAGAGTATATATATATATATATCTATCTATCTATATATATATGAATGAATATGTATATATATATATGTATGTATGTATGTATGTATGTATGTATGTATGTATGTATGTATGTACATGCATATACATACATATACATACATACATACATACATATAGCTATCTATGTGCAGGGTTTAGGGTTGCATGAAACCATTGACATATATATATATATACGTCAATGGTTTCATGCAGCCCTAAACCCTGCACATAGATAGCTATATGTATGTATGCATGTATATATTTTGCAGCACAACAGTGTTAAAACCCTTGAACCTGCTATCAAAAGGAACAATAAGCAGAGTTGACAAATCCAATTCGCAGATGGGTTGATGTATTGTGTGTGTGTGGAAAAAAAGAACATTTAACTGCAATTCTTTCATCGATGCAGAACAATACTCTCTTTCAAATCTCGACAATGGGCATAACAGCCTGACAACCCTTACAAAAAACTTCCATTAACTTCAAAATTAAATGATTTATTGATTCAATAGGCTACACAAAAAGTGACAATATACATGTGCATCTGTTGCCATTAAATATAAAATTCAAATATTCTTGCTACAAGAAACAATTATTTTAAATTTAATAATTAATTTAATTTTTAAGTTCCCACTTTTAAACAAATTTAAAAATTTATTTCCAAATTTTCTAATAGTATTAAATAAAATGTAAACAAAAGTTCTTCTTGATTACTTGATTCATACAATCAAACTCGTCCGTTTAATTCACGGTCACCTTTCCATGCAAATAAAAAGCTTCAAGCCTCCTCACCACACACATGTAGGCCCCTATCGGCTGATTGTCTCATGCCTATGCTTTCGACTGCTAGTAGAAAGAACGTGGAGAAAAGGTACTAGAAAGAAGCATAAAAGATGTTAATAAATAAATAAATAAATAATATTGCTTTTCGCAATCTAGAAGCATTGAGGATCCCTTTCTACACAAAATAAATTGCTAAATTTAATTTTTTTAATACGGAAAGTTCAACTCCGTCCATCGCAATTATCTTTGTGAAGGCATCACGAAACTACGTTAATATCATAAAGTTTGTGTTTATGTATTAAATTTGTTTTGTTCACTATATAAAACTACTTGAAGACTTCACATTATGCTGTAGACCCCGTATCTTTGAACGCTTTACTAGAAATCCATACCCCTTCTTACATCGTTGGCCTTATTCACAAATGTCACATTAATTTCCACTAAATTGCTGTATTTTTCACTTAAACGAAACAAATCATTAAGATTATTTGTCAGTTTTGAGGGGTAGGTGTTTCGCAAAGTCTTCTATTGCTGCCTAGTCAACCATGCAGTGTGCTATTTGCTTCCGCGCGGCTTTTCATTCCTTCATATCTTGTTCTAATTGTGATAATTAGGAAGCCGGTTTTATTCAAACAGAAGATGTTGTTGCAAACGCAAATGGATTGTGGAGTGTTGGTTCGCTTTGTAATTTGTCTCTGTTTGGTGGGCTTTACTGCTGCAAAATGTCATCCTGAAAAGTGTGGCTCAATGAGTGTGAGTTACCCTTTCTGGATTAACAATTCTCATTGTGGATACCCCGGTTTCCAGATCACATGCAGGAAGGACAATTCTACTGGTATGTCGGCTCCCTTCTTTACTGCCTTTCTAGGTGAGCCTACTGATAAGATTCTTGATGGTTACTATTTCGAGATTATGAAGATCGATTATACGGGTAACCTCATCATAAATTCGACTTTTCTCAAAGCCCAGTCATGTAATAACATCAGTAGTGCGTCAAGCTTCTTTCAACCACCTAATGGTGGGCCTTTCACTATTTCGATGCTCAATAAGTTCGTGGTTATTGGTTGTAACTCGTTCGGTACCTATACATTTAACCCTGTTTCAAATGAGAATCGGGGAGAGGCGAGATGTGTATCAACATGTGATTCTCAAAGTGATCCACCATACTGTCGCTATGGCTGTTGTGAAATTACCCTTCCAGATAATTGGGCGTGGCTAAATTTCACGGGCGGAGGTTTGTTTGGCTTGCGCAATTCTAGTACCAACGAATTTGATGACAAGTGTGGCTTCTCCACCATATTGGACCCCTCCACCTTCAGAGTGGTGGATAATAAAACAAACCTCTTCTGGGGAGAAGGTAGGAAGGCTGATTATGGTCTCCGCCTTAACTGGGGAATCGGGCTTCAGAATTGCTCCGCGGCTAAAACAACTGCCAATTATTCCTGCTCCTCCGAAGCAGAATGCCTCGACTCACCTTCCGGAATGGGTCACGTATGCAAATGTCGTCCAGGGTATGGAGGAAATGGTTACACCAATGGCACAGATTGCACAGGCATTATCTCTGCACTTTTTTAAATTAGAACCATTATTAGTATTATGTATTCTCTTTTAAAATTATTTCTCTTTCAAATCTCAAAGCCTCTAACGACAACACTTTTATTTATTAGAACCATTATTAGTATTATGTATTCTCTTTTAAAATTATTTCTCTTTCAAATCTCAAAGCTTCTAACGACAATAATGATGACTGTTTAGACATCGACGAATGCAAAGAGTCGAATAACTGTGTCGGAGCAGAGGAAGGAGGAATATGCCACAATTTCGTAGGTTCCTACAATTGTTCGTGTGCAAAGGGATATAAGGGAGATGGTTTTCAGAATAGGACAGGATGTGTATCCAAAAGCTCCAAATACCTCAAACTTGCAATCATAGGTGAGCATACGGCGTGTCTTTCTATTAATTTTTTTTTAAATAAAAAATTAAATACCATGGTCAATAGAATTCTTTGTTTGGTGAGGGCGCAGGCTCTGTTTCTTCATTTGTTGGAGTTTCTGTGGTAGCTTCTGGACTATTTTGGTGGTTGAGCATGCGTCGTTTGAAACATGCGAGAGAAAAGAATTTCCGGCAGAATGGCGGGATACAGTTGCAGGAACGCATCGCTTCCATGGGAGGAAAAAGAAGTCTCAGAATGTTTACTGAAAGAGAGCTGGAAATAGCTTCTAACAATTTCTCAACAGAACTGGGGAAAGGTGGTTTCGCAACTGTGTACAAAGGAGTTCTTGTGGATGGCATGCCTGTGGCAATTAAAAAACCGAAATCAATTTCAGATGAGTTTATTAATGAAATTATAATTCTTTCCCATATTAGTCACAGGAATGTAGTGAAATTGCTTGGTTGCTGTATGGAAACTCAATTTCCATTGCTTGTATACGAATTTGTGCCAAACGGGACAGTTCTAGAGCATCTGCACTCGGCAGACAAGAATTTGACATGGGAAACGAGGCGGCAGATTGCCATGGAAACGGCAGAGGCGATAGCATATGTGCATCTTCAAGCCTCTCAGCCCATTTTCCATCGCGACATAAAATCCTCAAATATTTTGCTAGACAACACATTCACACCAAAAGTAGCAGACTTTGGCCTTTCTCGGCTACGCCCTTCGGAAGAAAGGCACCTGAGCACCATGTTTCCGTCGGGCACTCCAGGATATGTGGATCCTGAGTTCGTGAGGAGCAACCAGTTCACAGACAAGAGTGATGTTTTCAGCTTCGGTGTGGTTTTGGTGGAGCTTCTCACGGGTCTGATGCCTTTGCTGTCTATAGGAGGATCTACGTGTGCTTTGTATGACCATTTCCTGTCCGCAATTAACAACAATCGCCTCCTTGAAATTTTAGATCCGAAAGTGGTGAATGAGGAAAACCAAGGGCAGATGGAAAATATGTCAAAGTTAGCAAAATCATGTTTACAAGACACAGCAAAATCAAGGCCGTCCATGAGAGAGGTAGTAGAGGAACTTGTTTGGATAAGAGCCGCCACAAAACAGTCGGGGCTTTATAAAGATGTGAATCTTGTAGAGCACAGGGGTGATCCAAAACAATCTAGGCTGGGTTATCATACTTTGCCAACTACCAGTGATAGTATTTGTATGGATCCTGCAGAGGATTATTACCACGCTTCTCCATCTGTTACAGCAATCGCTTCAGAGGGTCCTTCAACTGCGTTGATTCAGATTGAGATGTCAGATACGTATGCGCGATGATCGAGTCAATGCACGACCAAAGAAGCACTCGAGGTAAGGCACTCTTCATATCTTGTTTTTAAGAAGTGGAAAATGACCCTCGTCTCTAACGAAGTGCAATACAATGACTGGCAGGCATTCAATTACGCTTGTAGATGTCGTTTCTAGCAGCAGGCATTCTCTAGTTGGTTGATTGTAAAGTAGGCCAAAGTTTATTATTTTGGTAATGATGCAACAAATCATTTTTCTCTAATTTATTCGTATTTCCATGCAATGCATATACATGCAGGTATTTTGCAAACAGCAGCTACTGCGGTTACCATATGTTTAGTCTCCTGCTACAGATGCATTTTGAAGTATCCATTTAATTTTGATGTTCAACAAGTATTAAGCATTTTATTTAATTTCTCGTCAGAAACAAGTTGTAATTATGCACAATCCTAGTGCAATACATTTTATGATTTTTATGGTCAACTGGTTTATATAATTTATTATCTAATTGTTATGTATAAAATTATGCTTTGAGAATCTTTTGTATATTTATATTTGATTTAAGTTTTGAATAGAAATAGTTTAGTTTAAGAAGATAATTTCACGTCTATAAAGATTGACAAAGTATTTCTATATATGATTGAGTTGTGAATAATAGAAATACATTTATTTGAAATTTATGCATTTTATTTGTTAATTTTTTTAATATTTGTATTGTATCATAAATATTTATTTAATTGATTAATATAATTATGTATTTGATTAATTAATTAAATTTTCAATTAATCTTCTAGTTTGTGATATGAATGATTTATTATTATAATAATTATTTATTTAAATAAGCAACATTTAAATATAGTTATGGCCTCCACTGTTTAATTTAAAATTAGAAGTAATTTAGTGTTATATTTAAATTCAGAAATAAAATCTCAATCTAAAATAGAAATAAATATTACAACTTATGGACAAGTTACTTTGTGCATAATGCTTTAGTGTCAAAGAAACAAAGATGAAAGCCTCAACACTAGGTTGTTAGGTCTTCAACACTCCCCCAATTATTATCTTATTATAAAAGGACCTAACAACACAAAAAATATAGAAATGTAGTGTTAAATTAGTAATTGTATACTTGATTTCATACAACTAGTGATGATGTATAATATTTATCATAAGAAGATATATATTTTTTCCTATGTATTGTTGGTTTTGGGTTTTTTTATTATGACAATGGTGAAAATGAATATTACAACTTACATATTTACTTAATTCATAATGCTTTAGTGCTAAAAAATGAAGCTGAAACACTCAACGTGAGGTTGTTGGGTCTCTAATGCTTCCCTAAGTATATATTTATATAAAAGGACCTAACAACTCAAAAAATATAGAAATGTAATGCTGAATTAGTAGTTGTACACTTGATTTCATACAACGATGCATAGTATTTATTATAAGAAGTTATAATTATTTTCATATTTATTGTTGGTGGTGGGTTTTTATTACTGTAATGGTGAAAATTACATACCTTACAATCCTTTCTGTTTAACTCACTTGAATCAAGTTAGCCTTAGTGCAATGACTAATGTAAATGTGGCAAAAAAATTGACAAATAATTTGAACATGAATCTATCTATCTACATAGATCCCTAAGGGTTGTTCCTAATTCTTTGTTTATCCATTCATTATGTAAGGTTAGATATATTGGTGTATAGCTCAACTACTTTAGTTTTGTGACTGCATAAATGATCCTATAACTTGTACACTTAAATTTAAATCTTGGGCTTGAGTTGGCTCCCTCTAGCTAGTAATTCTTAGTTGACTTGAGCATGAAAATTGTTAATTTATGTGCTAGGGTGTTGTATTGGAGGAGAAACCCTAGTTCATTATTCATCCATCAATGAATCAATTTGGGAGAAATCAAGATATAACTTTATCATCTTAAAATATCAACATTGCATCATCAATTCACATAAGTAATTTAGGCATACATTGCATGTTTACTTACTATGTTTGATCATTATTTTATAAATATGTTATATCCTCTCATTGCTACTTGTAATGAATTGCATGAAGTCAATGATTTGTTAGAGAGCTATGAAAATGAGTTGGTGGATTCAAACAGGTAGCAAGCATATAAAAAATTCCTACTAGCCACATAACCAAGCTTATCAACCAAACAAATCGCTTTACCAAAGAAATTTGTAGGCTCAAAATCAATTGAGCTATGCAAGACCCCTCAATAATTTAAATCCAACAACTACAAGCTCATCAAGGACTATTGTGATACCATTTGAATAATTTTCATATAGCAAAATGATATCCAACATATTATCTCTCATACATACACAACAAGAATTCATTCAATGGAATATCATAATATTTGATATTCTTGCATTCATTCAAATCCTCGCATGAGATAAAACAATAATTAGCAATAAATTACAAGTGGTTTTAGATTTATCATTTTAAAATTTTATTCTAGGATTGATGAGCATTATCTTAATTTGACTAGTTCTTATCCATAGTGCAATCACAAAACCCTACAAATTTCTCTTTACAATAATTTCAAATAACTTTGATAATTAATAATTTGTTTTTAAATTATAACAACAAGATGAACAAAATAATTTTAATATGATTCTTCTTAATTATCCATTTGTAGCAATAATATTTCTTATATTTTAATGAAAGAAAATTAACCCATTCCTTGAATACAAGCTATCATCAAAATAGATAGTGCAAGAAAATAGTAAAGTAGAATTAAATAATCCTTGATTATATTATTCATGAAAATATTATGTACAAAGCTGGTGACAATACATATATACATATCAAAAGCATGTATTCATATATACTTCGATGAAAGATACATTAGAATTTTAGAATTTCTAAGGATCCTAACAACATAAACCTTAATGATACTTTACAATCTAAAAGGACATAACAAATTCCTTTTACACTCAAGAAAGAAAGAAAATCTTCAAAGTTGTAAAAGGAACCATTTGATTTGCAAGGTAGATAAAGACAAAATGTTGACACCTTTGCAACCACCTATAACCTTGGAAGATCTAAAGAAGACAAAAATGTTGATAACATTGAGTTGGAAATTTACTCTTGATACTTTTCTACTTGTGTGTGGGAAATGTTAGTATCAAAATGAGATAACAAAAACACACCAATGCAACATTAAGCTAAAGAAAGCTAAATAAAATGAAATCAAAGAAATCAAACAGAGCTTCTTCAGAATCATTCCATTGTCCTCTATCTCCAATGATTTGCTTGAAGCTATTGCTCTCATATTATATAAACAAAGCTTCTCAGAATGGCAACCTGTAGAACGAGTATGCAAAGAGAGAGTACTTCTCTATCCTATATGTTCGTGGAGTGAAATGTTGGTATATAGATATGCACAGGGGCTGTAGATTATGCACAGGGGCTGTGGATTATGAATGCTTTTGAAACTATGATATAAGAATGATAGGCCATGATATGGATTGCTAATATGCTAAACTATGCTATGCTATGAATCTAGAGGCTATGGATGCTGGAAGGCTGATTAACTATAGTTTTCTTGTATGCAAGCTTCTCTCCTTTTTTTCAAAGACCCAATAGTCCCTTTTATAGATTTTTACAGGCAAGAGCTGGCTGGCAAAGATCAATGGTTGTGAGATTGTCTGGTAAATTTGAATGGTGAGAGATGGAGAGGTTGAGAGGAAGATGGAAGATGTTGGGAGGTTGGAGAGAAGAATGGAGGTTTGCCTTCAACCCATGGGAACAACTTTGCTCAGAAATAGAGAAATTTGTTAATTTTCTATTTTGAAGTTGTTTCACGGTTGTTGTAGATAATCAATTTTATGTGAGTTTGAGGATTTAAAATATTTTTGAAATATTTGATGTGAATGGACATTAGAAGATTAAATATTTGGAATATTTAATTGCGAATAGAGTTTTGGAAGAATTAATTAAATATTTAGAATATTTAATTGTGAATGGACTTTAGAAGATTTAATTAAATATTTGGAATATTTAATTGTGAATGGACTTTAGAAGATTTAATTAAATATTTGGAATATTTAATTGTGAATGGAATATTTTTAGAAGAGAAGAATATTTAATCTTTATTTGAATAAAATATTCAAGCCAAGATTATATGATAATTAATATAAATAAATCATAATTTTTATTTAATTAATTAAGAAATGGATAAGAAAAGTGATTAAATAAACTTATTTATTTAATTGAAATGAAAGAATAAACAATATAAATAAATTATTTAGATTTATTTATACACAGATTGAATTCAGAGATTTAATTAAATATTAAAAATATTTAATTAATTACCAAACTATTGTGATGTGACCATTTTTAGGTGTATACATTTTGCCCCTCTTTGAAGTGATGTGTTTTCACGCATTAATTCAAAGAATTTTAAAATTTTCCCCAGATGTTGATTGTCGAATTTTGATAGGTATATGCTCCCTTGGATGATGAATTGATAAGATTTTGATTTTTGTGAATTTTTTTTTTGAATTTTTAAATTTGTTGGAATGTTTTGATTTTTATGATTTTTAAGATGTTGATTCATCGTTCAAAAATGATGATGTGAAGAAATTGATGTGGAAAAATGTGAGATGAAAAATTGATGACTTAAATTGCCCCTGCAATGATAGAATGTGATAAAATGCCCCAATTTTTCCTTTAAATAGGTTAAAAATGTCATTTTCCCATTTTAACCTAGTAAAAAGTGAATTTTTTGAGCTCTGGAATGAGAAAGATGGCACTTCCTACCCACTAGCATTGTTTTGAGTGCATCTGATGACATCAACGGCTGACACACTATGGACCCATGGTATGTACCCTGTTAAACTTCTATTATTTGAAAATTTTCCGTTTAGGGCATAGTTTCCAAACTTTTTGTATCTTCATGCATTCTTTTAGCGCCTTTTAAAGTTTTTGGAGTGCCCATTAAGTTTTTTGTAGCGCCCTTGAAGTTTATTGTAGCGCCTTCCATTGCTCAGCGCCCATTACCAATTTTACAATGCATGACCGTGTATTGATTGTTTGCATATTGCTTTGCCCTGATTTGATGATGTTTTGTGATAAATTTTTTCCCAAGGTTGTTGGAAAACAAATAGTAGCTGATAAATTTGCTTTCAAGTTAATGAAAAACAAATAGTTGTTTGATAAGTTTGCTTCTAAGGTTGTTAAAAACGAACAGGATTTTGATAAATTTGTTTTCATGATGATGAAAAACAAATAGTTTGTTGATAAGTTTGGTTCTAAAGTTGTTAAAAACAAACAGGATTTTGATAAATTTGCTTTTCATGATGATGAAAAACAAATAGTTTGTTAATAAGTTTGCTTCTAAAGTTGTTAAAAACAAACAGGATTTTGATAAATTTGTTTTCCATGATGATGAAAAACAAATAGTTTGTTGATAAGTTTGCTTCTAAAGTTGTTAAAAACAAACAAGATTTTGATAAATTTGTTTTCCATAATGATGAAAAACAAATAGGTTGTTGATAAGTTTGCTTCTAAGGTTGTTAAAAACAAACAGGATTTTGATTATTTTGATATTCAGATTTGACTGATTTGTCTTGATGATTTGATATTGATGTTGCTTTGACTTGACGATTCTCCCTATTCAATAGGAAAGATTGAGTGTCTTGCAGTTACGAAAATGATTCCCGAAGACATGGAGGTTGATTTTGCAGCTTGTACAGGCAAATAGAGATGTGATTGAGGCATGCAGACTGACGTCATTACTTGACATTCCTGAGGGTCATCAAGGACAGGTGGTGCAGGTTTATCAGGTGCAGGTGGGACAGGCTTATCAGGTGCAAGTGGGACAGGTTCTAGACTAGCACCATCAGAGGATAGCACTTCATAGTGCATTTTGCATGATGTCTTATTGATACTCTATTGAGATGTTTGTATACACAGTGAGATGATCCCATTTTGGATGATGTTATGTCATGCATAGCTGACATCTTTGTACATTTTGACATTCAATTTTGAGATATATGATATGCAATGATGATTCTTTATGTGATGAATGATTTTATTTTCTATATGCATGATGTTTTATGTGATAGTTTCACAATGTTATGCTCATGATGTATATGTATGCATGATTTTTAGGTATGAAAATGAAAGTGCAATGTTATGATATTACGATTGCGATCTATTAATGAATGAATATGAATGTGAAATGATAGATGGTACAATTTATGAATGCCCATGAATGTTTTGATTATGATGTATGCTTTGTTTTTATGATTTTCTGATACAAATATGTATGAAAAATGTATGTGATGATGTTTTTGTGAATGTCAAAATGTACTCAGTCATTTTATTCGAAAGATATGAAACTTTGATACTTTTCCAGCTTTTGGGAAAATCTATAAATGCAAAATGCAGATTCTAAAATAAATGTAATCTACACTAACCATGTAGGGTATTTGTACAATATTGCCATTCTGAGAGCTTATTTGTGCTTTTTGTGTCATCATAGAGCATTGAAATGTTGAAAGTTAATACAAGCATCAAAGGGTATGTTCGCACTAGTGATGACTTGAGTATTACTTTCATGAATTTTTGATATAGCAAGATAATACAAGCATCTAGGTATAATTGAACCGAGATGACCTGAGTATCGCTTGCATAAACAGACAAGAGTTAACTCGTTTCCCATGCAAATTCCAAAATGTCATCAATGATACTTAGTAGAGCATGTCTCGTGACCAATTTGCATAGTACCAATGATTTCCTCACAAACAACAAACAAAGAAAAATCATACTTCTTTTCTTTTCTAGTTCACTACATCATTGAATTGCTCCCGAGATATGATAGAAAATCAACCAACAATTCAAATTCTGCCTAAAGTATTTCAAACATTATTCAGATTAAGATCATCCAACTTGCTTATCAACATTGATGTTTGTGTTTTGATGAACGTTGTTTTGAACATGTTGTTTGATTTCATTGGCATTGAGTGATCGTTTTGGTGTTGTGGTTGATTTGATGCATCAATGTATGTTGTGTTTTGTCAAACCATCATTTATCTATTTGTGATGTTCTAAAAGCTTGTTGCCCCTATCTTGTTTAGTTTGTGTTTCTGCCCCAGTGTAAACACAACCTAAATATTATGGATATGTACAAATTTCATCAAGCCATGATGAAACACAAGGATTCTCGCTGCATGATATGGATATGATAGATATGTACAAATGATAGATATGGATAGATGATGCCGTAAATTGAATGGAAGATATAAGCTAATAGATAGAGGAGCCCATTTTGATCACAAGTAGCACCCGTTTACCAGGTTTTCACCACTTGTTTTTATTGCACTTTTTTTTATTTTTATAGATTTCTTCATGACATTTTCTAATGTTTATGTACTTTTTTAGGACTTTTTCTTATTTTTATGTATTTTTTTAGGACTTTTTCTAATTTTTATGTATTTTTCAAGACTTTTTCTAATTTTTATGTATTTTTTTAGGAATTTTTCTAATTTTTATGATTCAGACATATAACTTCTTCAAATGAATGTTGTTGATCGGTTCTTCAAATAGGTCCCCTTCTGAAATAGATAACTGATAGGCTCTAGAACCATATACTGCAATGATGACAAATGGACCAAGCCAATTTGGTTCAAATTTTCCTTTCTTTTCTCTGTCTTGCTGATTGCGTGGATTTTCTTTCACGACTAAGTCACCTACTTGAAATGTCTGTGGTTTAACTTTGTGATTGTAGCTACAGGACATAACTTATTGATAACCCATCAAATGATCAGTTGCATGTTGACGTCTTTCATCTAACAATTCTAGCTCTTGTAGACGAGATACTCGATAGTATTAATCATTTATCAATCCTTTGAGTGGAACCCTAAGTGAAGGTATTTCAACCTCTAATGGTAAGACTGCTTCTGCTCCATATACTAAGGCATATGGGGTAGCCCCTGTTGGTGTGCGAATGCTGGTTCTGTATGCCCACAAAGCTAGATTTAACTGGACATGCCAATCACGACCGACATCATTTACCATCTTCTTCAAGATCTTCAAGATTTTTTTGTTTGAAGCTTCTGCTTGACCATTTCCTTGTGGATAGTAAAGTGTAGAGAACCTGTGTTGGATGTGAAATCATTCACAAAGTTCATCAACATCTTGATTCTTGAAAGGCCTCCCATTATTAGTAATGATAGAATTAGGAATTCCATATCGACAGATGATGTAATTCAAGATAAATGAAGAGATTTGTTTACCGGTCACCATTGTCAAAGGAACAACTTCGATCCATTTTGTAAAATAATTTGTAGCCATGATGATGAATTTATGCCCATTTGATTATGAAGGGTGAATTTTTCCAACAAGATCTAGTCCCCACTGAGAAAAAGGCCATGTCAGAGTGAAAGGCTGCAGTTCCTGTGCAGGTGCATGAATAAGATTCCCATGGATCTGGCATTTAGAACACTTCTTGACAAAAGTAAAATATTCTCTCACCATGGTAGGCCAATAATATCCCATTCTAACAAGTTTATTGGCTAAGGTTAAACCACTTGAATGAGTTCCACAAATACCACCATGAACCTCTTGTAAGGCTTGTTCAGATTCGTCATGTTCAAGATATTGAAGAAGCATACCATCAAGACCACGTTAGTAAAGGATATCGGTGATCAAGGTATAATAGGATGATTGGCGTATGAAATTCCTTTTTTGGTTTCAGGATAAGTCCAAAGGTAAGATGTTATTTTTCAGATAGGTATAAATCTTTCAATATAAAGGTGAATCAGAACCGGTTAAATGACATATGACCTGGGTCTCAAGATTATCATAAGTGGGAGAAAACAATTGTTCCACCAAGAATTCGTACCGTTTTTATTTTTTGATAATTGTAATAAGGAAGCAATTGTATCCATTGCATCTACAGCTTTATTATCAATCCTTAGGATTTGTGAAAACTTCATTGCCATAAAATACTTTTTAAAATCATCCACCATGTTCTTGTAAGGTAGCAGCTTATCATCTTTAGTCTGATAATCATCATTAATTTCATTAATGACAAGTTGTGAATCACCATAGACTTGCAACTTTGTAATCTACCAGTCCAATGCTATCTTCATTCTTGTGAGCAATGCTTCATATTCAACTATGTTATTTGTGCAAGGAAATATCAACCGATATGATTTTGGAATGGTATGTCCTTCAAGTGTGATAAAAATAATTCCTGCCCCCGAGCCATGTTGCGTGTAAGATCCATCAAAGTACAATGTCCATGATTTCTAAATTGTTGTTGTGAAGACGTCTGCATTAGGAAATTCAATGTGTATTGGGTTTTCTTCTTGTAAAGGTGCTTTGGCTAGCTGATTTGTGATGACCTATCCTTTTATAGCTCTTTGATCTACATAGTGAATGTCAAACTCACTTAAGATCATTACCCATTTTGTAAGTCTTCCTGTTAAGGTAGCTTTACTTAAGAGGTATTTTAGTGGATTGATTTTGGTTATCAGCTTAACTGTATGAGCCAACATATAGTGGCACAACTTTTGAGAAGCAAACACTACTGCTAGGCAAGATTTTTCAATGAAAGTGTAGTTTAGTTCATGACTTGTTAAAGTTCTGCTGATATAGTATATGGCTCTTTCTTTGCCTGTAGAATCCTCCTGTGCTAGTAACGCTCCCAAAGATACTTTTGTTGCTGAAATATAAAGTATGAGCGGCTTTCCTGGAACTGGTGGAATTAGGATTGGTGTATTCATGAGATATTGCTTGATCTGATTAAATGTTGCTTCACACTTTTCCTCCCATTTGAATGGGACATTTTTATGAAATAGATGTGTAAATGGTAAGCTTTTGTTTGCCAGTTGAGCTATAAACCTTCTAATGGATTATAGTCATCCTTGCAGTGATTGGAGCTGACTGATATTTTGTGGTGGTGGCATGTCCATTATAGCTTGTACTTTTCTTGGATCAACCTCTATGCCCTTTTTTGAAATAATGTATCCCAGGAGTTTTCTAGATTTAACGCCGAAAACACATTTCTTTGGATTGAGTTGAACATTGAACTTCTCCATTCTAATAAAGATCTTTGACAAGATCTCGAGATGTCCTTCTCTTATGTTGGATTTGGCCAATAAGTCATCCACATAGTCTTCCATGAAGGTGTTCATCATGTCATGGTAAATGGTGGTCATTGCTCTTTGATAAGTTGCTCCTGCATTCTTAAGCCCAAATGGCATGACATTCCAACAATAGGTACCCCAAGGGCACGTGAACGTTGTTTTATCTTGATCCTTTGGTGCAACCTTTATCTGGTTGTATCCTAAAAATCCATCCATTAATGAATACATTTCATGGCCAATAGTTAAATCAACAATCATATCTATGTTTGGCAAAGGGAAATCATCTTTAGGACATGCTTTGTTCAAATCTCTAAAATCTATACAAATTCTAATCCTTCCATCTGGCTTTGAAATAGGTACGATATTGGAGATCCATTCTGCATAGTCAATAGACTGAATGAATCCAACATCTAAAAGCTTCTTTAACTCTTCTTTAACCATAATGGAACATGTGGATGCATTTTTTTGAGTTTTTGCTTCGTAGGTTTTCCCCTATGTTTATAGATAAATGATGCATTATTACATTAGGATCTAACCCTAGCATATCGGCATATGACCAAGCAAAATTGATTTGATTCTTCTTCAAGAACTCTATGAATTTCAGTACTTCTTCCACTGTTAATGATGCTGCAAGTTGCAAGTTTTTTGGCTGCTCTATTATACTTATGTTGATTGATTCTGTGAGCTTAATCAAAATAGAAGATCTTTCTTGATAATGTTTGGGAAGAGTGTCAAGTTTCTCATCCTTTAGTGCCTCAAAAAGGTTTTCACCATCAGATTCACTCTTTATTTTTCTCTTGTTGTGATCTACCACTACTGTTTTTCGATTTTCACTGATAGATCCATCTTTTATTTCATTTATTTTGCAGCTACGATACTTGACACCCTCTCTATCAAAATCTTGAGTATGAGATTCTTCAATGGAACACTTGTTTTCTTGATTAGATGAACAAAGGAAATTTACAATATCCTCATCATCATGAAATGTAAGGATATCGATAGGTGCATTGTTATCCCAATCAATAAGTTCTGGATAGACTAAAGGTATGGGATCATTAGGTTGGGTAAGGTCTTGAGCTGTCAAAGTCATGACATGGTTATCATTTTCATGATGGACAAGGTCTATAATGGTATTATCCTATCGATTATCAATTTCATTAAAATTTGAATCGTCCTCACTTGAGTCATGATCGCTTTGTAAAACATAATCAAGTGGAGGCCTTGAGCCCTCCCCTTGTAAGAACATAGGTGCAAATTTGTGTACGACATCCACCCTTTTCTCTATTAAGAATGTATCATTAGAGACATCATCCCATTCGTATTCATTGGAATCAGTGTCTGAACTATTCTACAATTGGAAAACTGATCCATAATTTTTTTGTAGAGTGACATCTTCATGGGGTTTATTTGAACTTGATTCTCCTTCATGAGTTTGTTGTGCTTGTTGTGAAGTTGACTCTCCTATATCCTTACCATATCCAAGTCCTGTTTTATCTTTTGAATGTATTGAAATAGGTTGAATTGGCTCAATTATTCCTTCTTTTCTTTTTCCTATAGGACCACTTCCTTGATAGCCCATTCTTTGCATGATGGTATACCCTTTGCCATATTGGTCGGTAGGTAACTTGATGTGCAAGAGAGATTCATCTTCATCTTTGTATAGCTAGCTTAGGATATCCCTATCTTTGGCTTCTTCCTTGGTGGTGTTAGCTTTAATGAATTGTCCATCAAACTTTGTGATTGGCACATAAGCTTTGGATGTAGAGGCTGTTGCGATCTTTTGATTTGATAGGGTTGGTTAACCATATGATCTCGGAGAAGGAAGTAAGCTAGAAAGGGATAGTGAATATTCACCTACTCCTTTGTATTTTAAATGTAGCTTGGTGTCAAGATTATTCGTCAATTCTTGCAATTGGCCTTGTAGATTGGAAGAAGAGGCAGTAAGAGCCTCCCTATTGTGCAACACAAAGGCTTCTTGAGTTGCTCAGAGATTTGAACAAGTTTGGGTGCTATTGTAGTCAGCTTGTATAGTTATTTCTTATCCATCATACAGAAACTTGAGGCATTGATGGTACGTTGATGGTACTGCCTACATATCATGAATCCATGGACGACCCAAAAGTATGTTATAGGAAAGATCATGAACTAGAACCTGAAAAAAGGCATGTTTCAAAACAGGTCCCACTCTGATAGGTAGCATTATTAGTCCTTTAGAAGCTCTTTCTTCATCATCATATGCCTTGATAGTTATTTTCCTTTGTGGATCAATGGAATTTTTTGATATTCCTAAGGCATGTATTAGCTTTAAGGTACAAATGTTTAAACCGGCTCCTCCATCTATCAAGACACATCCGATTCGGTGTTTATGGATCATAACTTCAAGATAAAGTGATGAATTATGTGGATGTGTCATGGAGGCATCATATTTTTTGAAGAATGAAAGACAAGTGGGGGAAGACAAATGTCCCACCATGGCTTGAAATTTGTTTACATCCAGATCAGTGTCTATGGTTGTGTTTACAAGAGCTTCTTCTAAAATATTCTTGTGTACAAGAGATATTTTGAGAAGTTCAAGGATGGATATTTGAGCTGATGTTTTTCTCAATTGATCAACTAGATTATAATGAATTGGAGGAGGAATAGCTTCCTTAGATGAACTACCCTTTAGGACAACTTTTTCTTGTCCTCTCGTAGTCACATTACCCTGTTGATATTCTTGTTTTTCCTTGATTTTGATAACATTAACCCATTGATCATCTGCATAGATGTGGCAGATTATGTTGTCTTCAACATTATTTATACTGTTCGCTTTGGTATCTGATGTTTCCCCCTTTTGATAGTTTGGTAAAGGATCTTTGAATGCTTGATGATTGTCATTGGTATGATGTCCTTCAATTGTGATGGTGCCATTGTCAATTAAATCTTGTACTAGATTTCGCAAGGCTTGACAGTTATTTGTTCTATGACCTTTACATTGATGATAATTGCAATAATACGAGTCATTCCATGATGGTGGTTTGACTCGTGGCTCATAATCTCTTTATGGTGGTAAGGTGATAACCTTACTATCGAGAAGCTCCTTCAGAGCAGACTCAAGAGATTGACCCAAAGTGGTAAAATTCTGTCAATTTGAAAAGAATGGAAATCTTGGTAGATTTGATGGTTGGGTATTGCCAAGATTGTTATTGAAATTACCACAATTATCCTTGTTGTTTTGATTGGCCATGCTTTCTTGATTGGAGTTTTGTCCTTGTTGATTGTTGTTTCCTTGTTGGTTGTTTTGTGGAGCACTTGATAGTTTGAAGATAGATGGTCTTGTTCATAGATTATTTGCATCCACTATACCATCATTGACAACATTTTTATTTTTGTTCCAAAACCTTGTTTTATCATTGTTGTTATGGTTGGATGAACTTGGATTATCAAGTTTTATCACTCCTCTTTTGACTAAGGCCCCTTCAATGGTGATTGCATTTTCAATCAATTTTTCAAAGTTATGAGGACAATGAAGATTAAGCATGTAGCTTAATTCTTGATCTAGGCTATTGATGAAGATATCCATCTTTTCCTTTTCAGGAATAGGATGGGAATATCATGCAAACAATCTTCTCCATGTTTGCAAAAATGTAGTGAAAGATTCCCTTACTTTTTGTTTCACTTTACAAGGATCAAGCATGGTTATCTGGTGTTGGATGTTGTAGGCGTATTGTGATATAAACTGATTTATTAACTCCTCAAAGGTTTTGATGGGGGGAGTGATCTTGGAAAGCCACTCCATGGATTTTCCACCCAAACTTTGTGGAAACAATCGCATTAAGTAGGTATCTTCATAAGCGAATTCTAGACTCATATTTCAGAAATCCCTCACATGTTCAATGGGGTCAGTTTTGCCATTGTACCTATCAAATTTAGGGTTTTCGCAATGTTTTGGAAAAGGGATCATTTGAAGACTCCTATCAAATGGATAAGGAGATATGTCATCCAAAACATAATTCTTTGTTGCACCCCCTTGTATTTCCTTTATTTTCCCTTGTACTTCTTTTATCTGTTGATTAAGGGCACTAAAATCATTATGAGGAGTTTCAGGATTCTCTTTAATCCCTTCTATATCAAAATCGGAAGGTAACTTAGCTCCTTGATTAGCTAATGAAAGAAAATATATTTCTTTGTTTCATTCTAAAATTCTTTCCATAAAAGTATGGAATTGGCGATCCTGCTCTGCTTCTTGAAGTTTTTCTTCTGTTATCTCTTCAATATGAAATAGATTCTCTTCCTTCTCACTATTATCACCCATTTTGCTTGTGGTACTTTCTCTTTTGTCTTTTTCTATGTGCTTTTGTGATCTCATGACAACAGGCATAAGCTTTGCCCCAAATTCTACTAACTTTTGATCAAAATAATGAGATAGTGCAATTTTTGATGGATATGAAAGTCAGGATAGAATGAAGATTCTATGACTTAAAAGATTTCTAGTCTTTTAGCTCATGTTTTTCCCTGATTGAAAGGATGAAAATCCTGTTGGTGGGAATTTAAGCAAAAGATGAAGAAAAAAATTTATTTTGCACTTTATGAAGTTTGATCGTAGCTTCATAAAAAGATGGATTTGTGAGGAATGCCTAATGTGATTGAGTTCTCTATTGCAGAAATTGATTTGGACGAGTAGAATATTCAATTGCAGGTTGGGGAATATAAGAAGAACAAATATGCTGACTGTGGTTGTGCCTTTGAGAAAGGGCTCTTCTTTGAAAGAAAGCTCGTGAGTATAGTCGTTCTACAACATAATCATCAGTGAAACCTCTAACACAATCATGATATCGATGGATAAAGGTTCTATGTTTAAGTAAAACCTTTTGACTTTGGTACAAGAATCATCTTTTCTTCAATAGTTTCTTGTAGCTAAGTGGTTTCTTTGGCTTTTTGATTCGTTTGATAATGGATTTCTTAACAAAGGTTGTGGATTTCCAATCTCTTAACATGAGAGTAATCAATGTAATTATGAGTTTTGGATGATCTTTACTGAATTAATGTTCTGAAGACACATCAAGCAAGTTGTAGAATAGTTGTTTTTAAGTCCTATACTAAACATCAAGTGTATGATCAAAATGTTTTTCAAAAAAAAATTTCACAGGTTTTACACATGACAGATAGTTCAAGAAGACTCACTCTTAGTACTCAGGTAGGTCACCATAATAATCAACAACCCACATCTTAGAACTATGTCGACTCACACAGCCGTGTCACCCCCGAAGGGGCGCCCATGTTTTTGTCTTTTCTAGGCGCAAATGGTCCTTGGTAGTTATATGGTGAGTATCTTAGGGGTAGATTCTTCCCTCCCTTGCACTGTGATTATTATGATGTTCAGAAACTAACTTCAGCTGGATACTACACTAAGTTCATGGTAAGGGTTTTCGTTCGGTGCAGAAATAATAAACTCCCTCAGGAGACCTCGCAACCTTTATAACAAAGGCTTTGGGGATGGTTATCTTGAACACTACCATCAAAAGAGGGTTTCCCCAAATTTGCTTTAAATTTTATAGTGGGGCGGAATAGCCTGGCTTTGGCTTGAACCCACTTGAGTCGTTCCTCTTAGGTGAGTACTTTTTCCCACAAGAGCAGGCTCTCTAAAGGATGTAATTAAAATAATAAATTTCCATGAAATTGAAAAGGCAAGTCTAGTATTTTGATCACCCAATTAAGGGGAGAGCATAGACCTATTGCCACAGATAAAGCAAACAAATGTTCTTTTTAAAACCCAAATCACAATGATCTAATCTAAGTGAAGATATTGCTTCACAAAACAAATTGTTCAATTTTAATTGCAAGATCATTGTGTGGTGACTATCCTAGATTGATTCATTTTAAAATCCATGTCTATCCTAGGATTGATTCATTTTTGAATTAAGTGACTATCCTAGGATTGGTTCATTTTTTTAAAGATCTTACTAGTCGTGGTCACATCGGATCCAGACAAATCCTACTTAAGTTACAAATTACAGTTGCAGACTTACAAATTCTATGCTAAAATAGAAAAATGTGCTAAAATAGACATCAAGAGTGCTAAAACAGAAATGCTCTATGAAAGTAGTAAAGAGCGCTATAGAATCAGTAATGGGTGCTACAGGATCATTAATGGGCGCTGCAGGATCATTAATCGGCACTACAGGATCAGTAATGTGCACTGCAGGATCATTAATGGATGCTGGAGGATCAGTAATGGGCATTGCAGGATTAGTAAAGGGCATTGTAGGATCACTAATGGGTGTTGCAGGATTAGTAAAGAGCGCCGTAACAAAGTTAAAGAGCGCTAAACTGGGTGTGATCTACACTGAAGCATGTTTGATGTGCTAATATGCTCTTTTAGCCATAACCTGTCAGAAAAATTTGCAAAAAGATGTTAAAATTGGGGCAAGAGCCTCACGGTGGGTGCCAAAAATGTGTGGGAAATGTTAGTATCAAAATGAGATAACAAAAACACACCAATGCAACATTAAACTAAAGAAATCTAAATAAAATGAAATCAAAGAAATCAAATAGAGTTTCTTCAGAATCGTTCCATTGTCCTCTATCTCCAGTGATTTGCTTGAAGCTACTGCTCTCATATTGTATAAGCAAAGCTTCTCAGAATGGCAACCTACAGAACGAGTATGCAAAGAGAGAGTACTTCTCTATCCTATATGCTGGTGGAGTGAAATGTTGGTATACATATATGCACAGGGGCTGTAGATTATGCACACTGGTTGTGGATTATGAATGCTTTTGAAACTATGATATGAGAATGATAGGCCATGATATGGATTGCTAATATGCTAAACTATGCTATGCTATGATTCTAGAGGCTATGGATGTTGGAAGGCTGATTGACTATAGTTTTCCTATATGCAAGCTTCTCTCCTTTTTTTCAAAGACCCGACAGTCCCTTTTATAGATTTTTATAGGCAAGAGCCTCACTGGCAAATATCAATGGCTGTGAGATTGTCTGGTAAATTTGAATGGTGAGAGATGGAGAGGTTGAGAGGAAGATGGAAGATGTTGGGAGGTTGGAGAGAAGAATGGAGGTTTGTCTTCAACCCACGGGAACAACTTTGCTCAAAAACAGAGAAATTTGTTAATTTTCTATTTTGAAGTTGTTTCACGGTTGTTGTAGATAATCCAAATTAAATAAATAAATTTATTTAATTTTATTTGAGTTTGAGGATTTAAAATATTTTTGAAATATTTGATGTGAATGGACATTAGAAGATTAAATATTTGGAATATTTAATTGTGAATAGACTTTTGGAAAAATTAATTAAATATTTGGAATATTTAATTGTGAATGGAATATTTTTAGAAGACAAGAATATTTAATCTTTATTTGAATAAAATATTCAAGCCAAGATTATATAATAATTAATATAAATAAATCATTATGTTTATTTAATTAATTAAGAAATGGATAAGAAAAGTGATTAAATAAACTTATTTATTTAATCGAAATGAAAGAATGAACAATATAAATAAATTATTTAGATTTATTTATACGTAGATTGAATTCAGAGATTTACTTAAATATTAAAAATATTTAATTAATTACCAAACTATTGTGATGTGACCATTTTTAGGTGTATACACTACTCATTAAGCATAAACCTCATTTGATGGCCAATTGAAGTCTAATATTTTAACCACTTTATTCATATGCCCTATGAATTTGTATCTAAAATAACTCTTGTTTATTTGACAAAAAATCCAAACTTGACTCAAATTTTAATAGTTTATCAATATTTCTTTTTAGTGCAATGGAGCTTGGATCATCATTAGCCAAAATAGAAGTAAATAAGGAAGGGGAAATATTATTAAGATCTACTTTCCACTTATCAAATGCCTAAAATTTCCCTTCTTCATCAAAAATTTTAGGCATAAATGGAACTTTTAATTCTTCAAAAGAAAGTAATTTTCTTATGAGTTGTATATCCAATTTCATCTAAAATGTAGATACTTCATTTAACATTCTAAGAAGCTCAAAATGGAGGTCATTTATGAAATCTAAGTGGGTTTAACCTTGGAGAGAACTTTGTGGTTAAGCACGCTTGAGCTAGAGTAGTACTGGGATGGGTGACCTCCTAGGAAGGCCTAGTGCTTCACCTTTGTGAGCATCACTTAGATGCCATGAATGCAAAGTGGACCATTACATATTATGAGAGATGGGTTCTTTTGAACCACTACTCATGAATCATGGGTCGATGAGTTTGACTCAAAACTACTTGGTTGAATCCTGATAGCAATATAATAATTTGACAAGTTGTGGAAAATACCTCCTACTTATCAATTGATGAACTAAAGAGACTATAATGAATGGTTCATAAGGTACAACATTCTCTAAAGGTTTTTCAAATGGGGTTGGAAGCTAAGTTGGTTTAACCTTGGAGAGAACACTATGGTTAAGTGTACTTGAGCTGGAGTAGTACTATGATAGGTGACCTCCTGGGAAGGCCCAACACTTCACCTTTGTGAGCATCACCTAAATGAAATGAGTGCTAAGTGGACCATACATTATCATGAGAAATGGATTTTTGTGATCTGCTACTTGTGAATCTTGGGTTAGTGAGTTTGACTCAAAACTATACGGTTGAATCTTGATAACAATATCATAATTTGACAAGCTATGGAAAATACATCCTACTTATCAATTTGTGAGCTAAAGGGGCTCTATAATGAATGGTTCATAAGGCACAACACTTTTTGAAGATTTTGCAAATGGGTTCAGAATCTAAGTGATTTTAACCTTGAAGAGAACTATGTGGTTAAGCGCACTTGAGCTAGAGTAGTATTGGGATGGGTGACCTCCTAGAAAGGCCTAGTTCTTCACCTCTATAAGCATCACTTAGATGTAATGAGTGCTAAGTAGACCATTCATTATCATGAGAGATGGGTTCATATGAACCACTACTCATGAAACATGGGTCAATGAGTTTGAATAAAAACTATACAGTTGAATCCTGATAGCAATATCATAATTTGAAAAGCTATGGAAAATACCTCCTAATTATCAAGTGATGAGATAAAGGGGCTCTATATTGAATGGTTATAAAAAAATGGAACTTTGGACATTTTCACGCTCATTTGGGTCTTTCTTATGGATCTTGGCCTAGTTTTTCCTTGATTTAATTTTGCAATGTGGTCAACACATTCACATTAGGTCTTGGACCCTTGTAAATCAATAAGAACTTTATGATTCCTTTTAAAAGTGTTGTGAAGTGTTGTAACACACTTTCACACTTTTCTAGGACCTTATTAATATATTTCACTTAAATAACCTCTTTTTACCACTTACCAAGCCTTATTTCAGAGTGTTGTAAAGTGTTGTAACAAAATTTCATGCTTTTGTAGGCTTGTCATAAATAATTTAACCCTTTCTTATGTTTAATTGGCCCCATTGTCTTACTTAAGTGTCTTTTTGAGAATAATCCCATTAAACATCATTTAATACATATTAATTTCCAACACCCACTTAAAATGCCTAAGTGGGACCCATTCACCACTAGGGGCAAGTGAGTCCCATTTGGCTCAAAAATCAAAATTATTTCAAAATTTTGGTGAGATATTATTTTCTAAGACCTAAGGTCAGCTTGCAATGTGGTATTTTTGGGAAATTTTGCATAATTAAGTATAAATATAGGGTTTTCCATCTCATTTCATCCCCATTCAATCATTAATTCACTCATTCATTCACTTAAGCATTCCATCAATTATCAATCATTTTAGGCATTTCAAGCATCTTCAAGTCTACATCCATTGGAGCTTTCACTTGCATGTCTCTAGATTTCTACTTCAAGGGTTTGGTGAGTTTTAGAATTGCATGTTGTTCATTCATCATTCTCTTTTCATTTAATTTCATTTTCAAGGGTTTAATTACCAAATTGGGGTTTGACCAAGGCAAACCCCTATTCACTAACCCTTAACACTTTTCCCCCTCTATGCATGTGTTTTACATGTCTTATGTGTAGATTTGTCAAAGAGAAAGGTGTGAAAAGTTTTCAAACATTTATCAAATTCATTCAAAGTGGTCAAGTCCCTAAAAGAAGCTTGGAGAACACGTATAGGTCAGATTCTACAGTTTCAGATCTAGAAGCCTGTTAGGAGCTAAAGTGTAGACCAGGAGCTACAAATTGCACTTTTGAATTTACCAAAATCTAAAAGTGGTCTAAGTTTCCATCAATGGCATATTAGTCCCACTACCAGGCCTGAAAAGTGGTTTTTTGTAGTTTTGAGTACCCTGTTGTCTGAAACCTGTTCCGATAGAATTTCCCTGAAACAAGACTAGGTCGCCCAACTTAGCGTATGTGTCCTATTTGGCTTCAATATTGACTTTTGTAGGATTCCAAATCTCCTTTCCATCCCTTTCTAGCTTCTAGGTGCACATCTTTAGCTTCATTAATTTTTGTTATAGTTTGTTTGCATTTATAGTTCATTTTGCATATCATAACGTGTTTTCAAAGATCTTGCATTTTCTTAGTTTTGCATTAGTATCAATCTCTTTTATCAATCAATTGCATTTAGGAAATTCCCCTTATACATATTTGAATCATCTTTGCATTGGAATCTCAAGGGAATATTCTCAAGTGAGCCATCAAGGTTTATGGATACCTCTCTCCTTTTAGGTGCAAAACCCTAGAAGTGTAAGAGAGTCCCCCATACCTAAAAATCTATGGTTCATTTTGGTTAACCTACATTTTGAACATCATATAAAGTGCATTTACATCCTAGGAATAGCTTACATTAGCTTTTCATTTCATTTTACATTGTTTAATTTGCATCCTAGGGTTTTTCAAATTTGCAGTAGTGAAAATATCATATAGCTTGCATTTTTGCATTTCATTTCATTAAAAATTGCTGAAATTCTACATATCCATATTATATCTACATCTAAAAATCTAAAAAATCATAAAAACCACTTCAAAATTTTTGAAAATTTTAAAAAAATTCACTCATTGGAATCATTCGCCACCCTGGGCAACTTAGTCCAGTTGCATATTTTGCACTACATTTTCTACAATTTCCAATTCATTCTTTGCATTTATGTTTTCTACTGTTATGTTTCTATTGATGTTTCCCTATTTTTTGTTTTATTCAGTATCTTGCACTTAGTTTGATTTCATTCATTTGCATCATGGATATGTGTTTTAATAAGCTTTGAATGTCATTAAAATCCTTAGTTGACATGTCAATCGATGCCTTTGGAACTAATCCTAATGACATTGAACTTCCACATGCTCACTCAACTCCTAATGTATGTCCTCCTTGTGATGTTGACATCATTAGAGAATATGATGATAGCATGAAAATGTTCCTAAACAACTACCTTGACAACCTTGAAGGTAACGTATCCTTTTATCCATCCATGAAACAACAAGACCTTCCTATAGCACCACCTCCTGAAATGTTTGGTTACTTACATCCTACAACAACAACAAAACCTAAGTTCCCTACACAAGGTGAACCTAGTTCTTCTAAACACACAACCACTCAACAATTCTATGATAATAATTTAGCAAATACTCCAATCAACCTTGAAGAAACATATGGAAAAAATTTCACAAACTTGAGAAAACAAAGGATGTGATACAACAATTGAACATGAAATTCATCAACTCTTAGAGCAACATCCAAAAGATGACAATACAATAGGTTTAGGTTATCAAGATCCCTCTCATAACAACAAGCCTCCTAGAGAATATCTGAAGCTTCATGATGATGGCATGATGATCTTTGATTCCCTTACTGACCTAAATGTCCTTCTTCCTAGTGAGCAACTTTGATTAATAACAATGACAAGGATGAGAGGATCATTTTGGGTCCTCCTTCAATTCAAGAAAAGGGAAATTCTAGCAAATGTAGGAGGCCTTACAAGTTACAAAAACTCAAGTTTCCTCTTTGTCCACCACCTGAATGTTAAAGGAAATTGCAAATACTTTTTAAAAAAGGACTCATACTATTACCACCTATGAATAGGTTGGTAATATATCCTAAAGATGCCAACGTTGGAAACATTGTGCATATCATCGTGTCCTTGGACATCGTAGTGATGAGTGTCATCAATTGAAAGAAATACTGAGCAAGTATCATTTCGATGGTGATAATTGCTATCCACTGAACCCATAAAACATTCTCCAACCCATTGGCATGTCATAGTTGTAGAACATTTTCCTTCTCACTATCAAATGACCTTTCCCATTAGCTATCTCAGCTCATTCTTGTCTTGCACCCAGTGGGGGAAAGAAGTTGCTAGCCTTGTCCTAGTAATGAATTTTCCGTTGTCCCTTAGCTATGTTATTCACCTTCTGCTTATAATGACTAAGATTGGGAGGAAGATGACTTGCTTGATGGTTGAATCACATTTTCCTTACTAGTCTTTGACACTTTTATTTTCTTTTTCTTTTCAGTGTTTTCATGTGTGTAATGTGATCCCCCATGATGTTCTCTCTCTTTGTGACATTCCTCTATTTGTATCTTCATTCTTATCTATGTTATGCATCACTTTCACCTTTTCTTTTGTCTTTTTCTTATGTTTTCCTTTTCAGGATGATGCAAGGCATTGAGACATTCATGTCTTTTTCATGTTGACCCAAAAGGCCCCTTTTCTTTTTTGTTTTTCACTTTTCCTTTTCTTTTTGGCTTATGTTTTCCTTTTGGGAATGAAACACAGCATTGAGACATCCATGTCTCCTTCATGTTGACCCAAAACCTTTTCCTTTTTCTTTCACCTTTTCTTTTTCATTTGGCTTGTGTTTTCCTTTTGGGGATAACAAAAATCATCGAGACACCCTATGTCTCTTACATGTTGACCCAAAAGGTTCTTTATTTTTCTTTGTTTTTGCTCTCTTTGTGTCATTCTTCCAATTCTATGTATTTTGGGGGATGATGAAAATTTTGAGCTCTCTAACACACATTACAACAAAGAACATACTGACCCAAAATTCATAGATCCCTTATGTGTTTGGTGTTTTCATTTTGGGAGAAACCCCTTTATTTTCTTTTTTTCCTTTCCTTCACAAGACACAACCTTACTCAAAAAAATATGAATTGGAATAGGGCTTTCCAAGTTGGCTCTCATTTATTTCTTTTTGTTTGCATGGTTCATTTGCTACTTTAAAGTAATTGCTCATGGTACAGTGTGTAGCAATTCCTTTTAAGTGGGGGAATATATTGGAATTATCATTTTACATTTTTTTTTCTTGGCTCTTAGTGCAACCTTCTTACTTCATACAATGCTTTTGTCACTTTGTGGATGACATTGGGAGTAGTGTCCTTCATGAGTGTGATCTATCTTAGCATATTGCATTCCTCTTGGTGGCTTGATGTGACACATTCTATCCCCTAAGTTATAGATCTTGTCCTCTCTTGGAGACATTAGACACAATGTTCCCTAAGTTATAGACCTCGTATGAACTAAGCAAGACTCCTTTGAACATTCTTTGCATGTTGCATTTTGCATTTTTATATGGCCACCTTGCATAACACAACTTGCATGCTTATGGAGCCATCACATTTGTTTATGAGTTCTAAGCATATGAACTTTTTCTTGTCTCATGAAGCTTAAAAAGTCATTTTCTTTTGTGGTGCCTTACTGAATTTATCAGGAGGTATAACTTTGGTATGGTTGAGTGAGAAGCCCATTTTGAGGCATGGCTTTCCCCATAGCCACTTGCATGTGTGTGAGTGTATACCAGCCATGAGTGTATGTTTCTCACCTTTTTAAGTCTTCTCACCTGATGGAAGCCATGAGTTCCATTGCCTTGGAGTGAGTATGTGTTTTCTAGACAAACAACCTAGATCTGATCCACAACGATATGGAAAAATGATTGAATCTTGATTTGATTCTCTCTTTTCTTTCCTTTTCTAACTTTCATTCTTTTACATCATTTTAACGTGTGTTCCTTTGTTCTAATGTTTTGTTTTCCATGGGAACTTGATCTTAGGGGCTTGATCATACCTCTTGATTTTTGTTGTCTCATCTTGCTAGCATGGGTCCCTCTTGATGTGCATGTTTGGACATTTTTACGCTTATTTGGGTCTTTCTTATGGATGTTGGCCTAGTTTTTCCTTGATTTAATGTTGTAATGTGGTCAACACATTCACATTATGTCTTGGATGCTGGGTATGTGCAGGATCATCATGGAAAAAATAGGCCCTTAAGTGGCAAAAAATTCAGAAAAAATAGAGTTAAAAAAATAAATCTATTTGGTGAAAATTTGAAATTTCAATGCAGTGGTACTTAAATTTTAGGGAAAAAATAAGAAGTAGGTGTCTGTCTAACCACCCTAACCACAATAAAATGATAATACTTTTTTATACGATTTTAGATATAAGTAGAGGACTCGTGCCCCAATGTGATGCATATTTTTTTGTAATTTTTTTCCAAGTAAATAATTAATTATGGTTTTATTATTATTATTATTTAAATATTAAAAATCGTATGTCTAACTACCTTAACTTAGTCAAAACTTCATGAAATTCAATTTTTCTTTTTTTAATCCTATAGTATGCGAAGCATAGAATGTGACATATGTTTTGGATTAAAAAAATGTGATACCGTTTGAAAGCTATATATGTTTTTCAATCAACTTATCAATTAGGACTTTAGTCATAATTTGAATAGAAAATAAATAATAATTACTTATTAAATTCAAAGTAAATCATAATTTATATCAATGGAAACCTGAGAATCTCCTTTAAAAACCCTTTTTATTTCATCAATTTTGGGTAAAAAAATAGTCGTCAGCCACATACCCATCATATTGCCACTTTTTGGCCCATTATGATCTTGCACATACCCCTCTTGTAAATAAATAATAACTTTTTTATTCCTTTCAGAAGTGTTGCGAAGTGTTGTAACACACTTTCACACTTTTCTAGGACCTTATTAATATATTTCACTTAAATAACCTCTTTTTACCACTTACCAAGCCTTATTTCAAAGTATTGTAACAAAATTTCATGCTTTCCTAGGCTTTTCATCAATAATTTGACCCTTTCTTATGTTTAATTGGCCCCATTGTACATTTATAGGCCTTACTTAAGTGTCCTTTTGAGAATAATTTTGTTAAACATCATTTAATACATCTTAATTTTTGAAATCCAATTAAAATGCCTAAGTGGGACCCATTTTCCACTAGGGATGAATGAGTTCCATTTGGCTCAAAAGCCAAAATTATTTCAAAATTTTGGCTGGATATTTTTTTGAGCTAAAATTATTTCAAATTTCTAGCAGGATACTATTTTCTAAGACCTAAGCTTGGCCTGTAATATGGTATTTTTGGAAAATTTTGCATAATCAAGTATAAATATAGGGTTTTCCCTCTCATTTCACCCCCATTCAATCATTAATTTACCCATTCATTCACTCAAGCATTCCATCAAGTATCATTTATTTTAGGCATTTCAAGCATCTTCAAGTCTACATCCATTAGAGCTTTCACTTGCATGTCTTCATATTTCTACTTCAAGGGTTTGGTGAGTTGTAGCATTCCATGTTGTTCATTCATCATTCTCTTTTCATTTCATTTCATTTCATTTTCAAGGGTTTAATTACCAAACTGGGGTTTGACCAAGGCAAACTACTATTCACTAACCCTTAACACTTTATCCTCTCTTTGCATGTGTTTTGTAGGTCTTGTGTGCAGATTTGTTAAAGAGAAAGGTGTGAAAAGTTTTCAAACATTTATCTAAGTCATTCAAAGTGGTCAAAGCCATAAAAGAAGCTTGGAGAACACCTATAGGTCAAATTATGCAATTTCAGATCTAGAAGCCTATCAGGAGCAAAAGTAGAGACTGGGAGCTACATATTGCACTTTTGAATTTCTAAAATTTTGAAAGTTGACTAAGTTTCCATCAATGGTGTATTAGTCTCACTTCTAGGCTTGAAAAGTGGTTTTGTAGTTCTGAGTACCCTTTTGTCTGAAACCTGTTCTAACAAAATTTCCCTAAAATAGGACTAAGTAGCTTAGCTTGGCGTATGAGTCCTAGTTGGATTCATAATTGAATTCTATAGGATTCCATAGCTCCTTTCCATCCCTTTCTAGTTTGTAGGTGCACATCTTCAGTTTCATTAATTTATGTTATAGTTTGTTTGCATTTTTAGTCCATTTTACATATCACGGTGTGTTTTCAAACATATTGCATTTTCATAGTTTTGCATTAGTAATGAATATATATTATCAATCAATTGCATCTATGACATTCCCCATAGAAAATTTTCAATCATCTTTGCATTGGAATCTCAAGGGAATATTCTTGAGTGAGCCATCAAGGTTTTTGGATGCCTCTCTCCTTTTAGGTGTAAAACCCTAGAAGTGTAAGAGAGTCCCCCATACCCAAAAATATTTGGTTTAGGTTCATAAGGCACAACACTTGCTGAAGGATTTTTCAAATGGGGTTGGAAGCTAAGTGGGTTTAACATTGGAGAGATATCTATGGTTAAGTGTGCTTGAGTTGGAGTAGTACTGAGATGGGTGACCTCCCAGGAAGGCCTAGTGGTTCACCTTTGTGAGCATCACCTAGATGCAATGAGTGTTAAGTGGACCATTCATTATCATGAGAGATGGGTTTGTGTGAACCACTACTCATGAAACATGGGTTGTTCACCAATGAGTTTGACTCAAAACTACACGGTTGAATCTTGATAGCAATATCATAATTTGACAAGCTATGGAAAATACCTCCTACTTAACAATTGATGAGGTAAAGTGGCTCTATAATAAATGCTTCATAAGGTAAAACAATTTCTAAAGGTTTTTCAAATGGGGTTGGAAGCTAAGTTGGTTTAACCTTGGAGAGAACTTTTTGGTTAAGCACACTTGAGCTGTAGTATTGGGATGGGTGGCATCCCGGGAAGGCCCAGTGGTTCACCTCTATGAGCATTATCTAGATGCAATGAGTGCTAAGTGGAACATTCATTATCATGAGATATGAATTGTTGTGAAACACTACTCATGAAACATGGGTCAATGAGTTTGACTCAAAACTACATGGTTAAATCCTGATAGCAATATCATAATTTGACAAGTTGTGGAAAATATCTCCTACCTATCAATTGATGAGCTAGAGGGGCTTTGTAATGAATGGTTCATAAGGAACAACACATTTTGAAGGTTTTTCAATTGGGGTTGGAAGCTAAATGGGTTTACCCTTGGAGAGAACTCTATGGTTAAGCATGCTTGAGCTAGAGTATTACTAGGATGGGTTACCTCCTTGGAAGACCCAGTGCTTCACCTCTATGAGCATCACCTATATGTAATGAAAGCTAAGTGGACCATTCATTATCATTAGAGATGGGTTCTTATAAACCACTACTTATAAAACATGGCTTGTCAATGAGTTTGACTAGAAACTACATGGTTGAATCCTGATAGCAATATCATAATTGTAATGGTTTAGAGAAACCAAGTGACTTTAACATTATAGTGTCAAAAAATGTCGTTGTGTATTTTTTCACACTTAATTTGGGAATACTTAATGTTGAAATGAACTTAAGGTCACCTTAATCTAGTGTTATAGTGTGTTGTACAGATCCACATTGATTTAGGGCTCGTTCAAGCTAAATAAACCGAACTTTGCCTTAATTTAATGTTGTAAAGTTTATTGATTTACACCTTCACATTAGATTTAGGGCCCTTGGACCTAATGGTGCCTTAATCTAGTGTTGTAATGTGTTGTACACATTCACATTGGATTTAGGGACCTTTTAAGCTAAAAAGACCTTTTTTCCCTTAATTTTATGTTGTAAACTATATTAAATTACACTTTCACATCAACATTCCCACAATACTAGTTTACAATTTTTAGCCAAATTGGACACTGAACTGCTTTTTTCTAACTAAATCTTCACTTTCGAGAACCTATATTGGCTAAACCGTGAGGAATTAGAAGATGATGCAAACTAGTGATTTGTGACATTTTGTTTGTAGATTCTAAATATTTCTTTTTTCAAAATTGTTAGAATTAGATTGTAGTTCTTTTTCCATCTCCTTCAACAACTAGTTTTTTTAAGTAAACACCATTTTTAAGGAGTGAGGCTCACCATATAACACATAACTTTTTTTCCATGAAGGATAAAATTCTATTTTTCTTGAATTTAGATTTGTAACTACGATATCTAGTGCTTCCAATTGGTTTCATAGTGTTTTATTGAATATTTTTTCCTTAATCAAGTTTCAAAGTCATCAATTTAAATTTAGAAATAAGTGGATTGTATAACACATAACTTATTTTGTATGTATCGAAATTCAATTTTTTATTTATTTTTATCAAAGACTTCAATATCTAGTGCACTCATATTTTTTATTTTTTACTTTTTATAATCTTTTATTTTCCACATGTGCAAAACAAAGAGCTTGATTTTTGGTGAAAAACTTACATTCACATGAAATAAAAAATAAATATAATAATAAAATTAAATTTATTTAAAATTATACTTTTTGGGAAGCTTATAATAAGGACTACATACAAAAAATAAATTTTAAATGAATTCATTTGATCCCAAAAAAGGTAAATCAAAAGGGATTTTTTATCAATATGTTATAGAAAAATGGTCCCTTGTCATTTTCATGGCCCTTTAGATCTTGTTTCATGGTGTTGGAACTATGTTGCTTTGATTTTATGTTGAAACATGGCTTGAACATACTTATTTAGTACTAAAACTCAAAGAACAACATCTTGTGAAGGTGTTGTGAAGTGTTGTAAGACATTTCTACATTCTCTTAGACCCTATTAATTACAATTCACCTAAAAATCACCTTTTTATTCATCAAAAGGTCTTATTTTGAAGTGTTGTAAAGTCTTGTGACAAGATTTCACACTTTTCTAGGCACATCTTCACTATTTATCCTTTTCTTATACTTTATTTGACCCCTTTATGCTCTCATATGCTTAATTAAGTATATTTTTTAGTATTATCCCGACAAACAACATTAAATACAACATATTTCCTAACACATTTTTTTAGGTCCTGGGTGAGACCCATTCACCATGGGTGGCGAATGAGTCCCCCTTGGTCCCAAATTCAAAATATTTTAAATTTTCTTTCGGTATTTTATTCAAAAAACACTTGGTGTCGTCCTATGATGAGGTATGAATGGGTAACTAAGGCACACGTGTGTATAAATGTGTGATTTTCACCTCATTTTACATCTCCTCACTCATTCAAGCATTCAAGAATTTTACAACATATTTTCAAGAACTTTGAAGCAACCATTGACATTACTTCAGACTTGCATCATCAAGGGTTTAGTAAGTTGATAGCAATTGCATGTTGTTAGTTTATCATTCCTTTGCATTTCATTATTTTATTAAAGGTTTGATTGCCAAAAAAGGGATTTGACCAAAGCAAACCCCCATTCACTAACCTTAAACCATTTTTTCCCTATTGCATGTTTGTTTGCAGACCTAGGTATGCATATTTGACAAGCTTTTTGGTGTTGAAGATTGGTTTACAAGTCAACTAGGTGCTTCAAGACAACTTAAGTTTATTTCAAGCTTGGAGAAGGTTTTTTGTTTGTTTTTTGCATAATTGACTTTGACAACCTCACAAGCAGTGATTTCCAGATCTGGTGTTACAGAATTGTCTCCTAATTTTTTAGAAATTTGGGAGAGGACTGATTCACCACCTATGGAAAATGAGTCCCACCTTAGGACTAAAAATCTAAATTTTGTCAAATTCCAGATCCCGACAGACATAAACTTGTTCCCTATAGTTTTTCACCAACAGGTGGACTAATTCGCCACCCTGTGTGAATGAGTCCCACTGTGAAAAAATAGTGATTTAAACCAGCATCTAAAACATTCTAGATTCATCATATTTTTCCTAGGTGCACTCTGATTTAACACATTCCTTTTTGTTCTACATATTTTCTTTATTTAGTTCATTGTTGCATTACACATTATGTTTTCAAACATAGCTTAAATTTCACTTTTGCATTTGTTTTCATTCATTCAAATTAATCAATTATGTTTAGTTAATTTCATTCAGGTTAGACAGCATCACACATAACATTATTTGAATGAACCATTAGCTTTTTTGCTCCTATCTCTCTCTTTTTAGGTGAAAAACCCTAGAAGTGCAAGAGTTGTCCATAGAAGCCAAAAATCAATAGTTCATTTTGGTGAACCCGATGCTTGAGCACTTTGTATTTCTGATTTCATTTACATATTGTATCCTAGTTTTCATTTTCATTAACATTCAAGAAGTACATTGTTTTGTTTTTTCATTTTAGGACATTTTATCTTGCATTAGTGAAAGCTTCATTTATATTTCATTTTTGCATTGCATCTCATTGAAAAAAGGAAAAATCTACATTCTGCATCCTTGTTTTCATTTTGTAGAGCATTAAAATCATCTTAAAATTTCTAAAAAACACAAAAAAATGCATACAGGGACTCATTTGCCACCCTAGGGGAATCAGTCCCTCTGCACTTTTTAGACAGTATTTCTAGCATTTTTCTAGCATTTGTCTGTATTTCTATTTTTGTAGTTAGATCTATATTATAGTTAGCAGACTTTCTGTTATTGGAATTTTAGAGCTCTTAGATTAACTTTGCATTTGATTTCCCCCCCTCTTTTGTGGTACTTGCATGAGTGTTTGGTGCCCCTTTGATAATACTTTAATGAGAAGAAGTTCTAGACTCATGGCCTCCTACTATAGCACTTTAATTGCGGACCTTGGGATCTCACGAGCTCCTACTCCTAGTATGGACAATGGTTCATTAGGCCCTGACAATACCACTTCCATGCCTTCACCTTTCCATCCAATGAATATTGATGACCAAAACTGTAACTCTCTTCCTTAAGAAAAGGTCATTAGTATTCATGAAGAATTTGCACATTTACAGGAAGAATTGTCACTTGAAAACATTTCCCAAACTACCATACCTTCCATTGATAATCTCCATCGTTTGATTGAATGTGATGATGGCTTGCAAGTGATGAAGAAAATTGTTGAGATTTACAATAAACATGCCTCTTCTAATACCCAATCCGCAAACATTCTTGTAAGCCAAGGAGGACCTCAAGTTCCTCCCCCTTCAACCATAGCTTCCACACCAACTTATACCAATTTGCAATTCCATAAAACTATGCAATAGGTTAATTATGTAGCTACCTCTTTTCCGAATTCCACTAGCATTCCTACTTCTCTTGTGGCATCACAAGTCCCTTCCACCACTTTCACACCCCATAGTATTCCTTTCACTTCACCTAACATCACTTACACTCCATCACCATTTTCCCTTCCACCTCAACCCACATACCCCGATCCCCTTCTTACACAACTCCTTACCACCATTTCATCTATGCAACATCAAATTTCCACCATTAGCCAAGGTCAATCTGCTCCACTTACATATCATGTATGTAGTAACCCCTTATCCTTAGAAATCTTACGTACCCCAATGCCACAAGGAATAAAAATTCAATGGTTTGAGAAATATGGATGAAAAGGAAACCCTATCAACCATGTTAATTCCTATATAGCTTTGTGTAGTGACTTCTTCCTTGATGATAAACTATTAGCCAAACTATTTCCAAGGATCTTGAAAGACACTACCTTAGAATTTTTTTCCAACTTGCCTAATCATTCCATCTATTCATTCAATGAATTGGTGGATTCTTTCATAAGTCACTTTCAAGTTCACATGACACCTAAAAAGACAATGGCTGACCTTATGCGATGTAGAAAAAACACATATGAAAAAGTAACAAATTTTATTTGATGATACCAATTTGTGTATGCCCAAATTGATGTCAGGATTCCTGATGCACTTTTGCAAAAGAAGTTTATCAAAAAATTTCACACACACCTTCAAGATAAATTAACAATGATGAAATTCCCTTCGTTTATGCATTTATACATAACCTTGTGTGAATACCATTATTCAGTTTCAAGTCATGATTCAAAATACACTTCTAATTGAGTAGACAAAGTTGAACACAACAATCAAAACCAAAATAACCAACAAAAATTTTGCACACCAAATAGAGGTTTTTTGTAGTTTAATATGCTTCCTCAACCTCAATTGTAACCAACTCAACCTGTTCCAACTCAAGTGGTAGATGTTAAAGAATTAGTGCCTTATACCTATGGGGACTTGAAGAGACAATTTACTACCCTACCTGACACCCTTCATAATATAATGAACCAATTAATTCAACAACGCCTACTAACTTTTCCACCCATCCAACCACTTGATCCAAACCAACCTTTACCACCCACCTTCATAACCTAATGCTTATTGTCATTTTCATCACTAGAATGGACATGACACTACACATTGCAAGTGTCTAAAAAATTTAGTTCAAGACCTCATTTATTCAAGCCATCTATCCATTATGGGTGTCAATGATCAAGGCAATAAGTCCATTGCACCCCCTAACCATAATTTGAAAATTTTCACTAATCCCATGCCTAAACATACTACCTCATTTTTCAAGGCTAGCGAACCTTCAACCACTGATGTAATGACTATTGATACAAACAATGAACAAAATGATACACCTCCCCTTGTTACTATAGAAAGTCTTATGGATGAGCTAGTAGATACGATAGACGTTATCCCTCATAAGGGCAAAACCTCTAAGTCTCTTGATATCACCTTTTCTTCTAAAGCCATACTACAAAAAATTCCTGATGGTCCTCTTTACATAGCTAGTAGAATCTATAATAAGCCCACTAATGGGATATTAATAGATCCCACTTGTGGTGAGAATGTGATCATAGAGGAGTTTCTAGTATTACATGAGCTATATCAAGATGAATATAATAAACCAACTACATGGATTGAGACACATGGGTATGTGCGGGATGATGATGGGCCAAAAAGTGGCTATATGATGTGTATGTGTAGGGTAGGTGACTGATGACTTTTTTTTACCCAAAATTGATGAAATGAAAAGGGTTTTTAAAGGAGATTCTTAGCTTTCCACCACTATAAATTATGCTTTAATTTGAATTTAATAAATAATTATTACTTATTTTCTATTTGAATTACGACTAAAGTCTTGATTGATAGGTTGATTGAACATCTATAGCTTTCAAATGGTATCACATTTTTTGAATCCAAAACATGCATCACATTCTATGCTTCACATACTATAGGATTAAAAAAAGAAAAAATGAATTTCATGAATTTTTAAACAAGTTAAGGTGGTCAGACATACGAGTTTTTATATTTTTTAAAAGTTGTAATAAAAATTTCATAATTAATTATTTACTTGGAAAAGTTTAAAAAAATATATGTATCACATCAGGACACGAGTCATCTACTTATATCTAAAATTTTATAAAAAAATATTATCATTTTATTGTGGTTAGGGTGGTAAGACAGACACCTACTTCTTATTTTTCCCTGAAATTTAAGTACTATTGCATTGAAATTTCAAATTTTCACCAAATAGATTTATTTATCTTTTTAAATAAACCTAGTAGTTTAGAAACTATATTCAATTTTCTACAAATTCTATTCTTACATATTTTTGAAATAATATAGATAACTTATTCAAAATTTTATGTCAAGTTGCCTAACTCTGATTTTTTCTAAATTTTTCACCACTTAAGGGCCTATTTTTTCCATGGTGATACTGCACATACCCACATACTCATTTTGCATGCCCTATGATCAAATCAATCATGCTACCCTTACAAATAGGACCTAAAACTTTAGAGGTAATATTTTTAATTATTCCACAATCTAACCAATTTTGTTTGCAGCTAGGCCACCCTTGGCTTCAGTTAATGAAAGAGGTCTCTTCAGTTATTCAAAAGTGTTTTAAGTTTCCACATGACAATGAGATAGTCACCATACACCATAGTGGGTTTAATCCTTTATCTTCCAAAGTTAATTTTTCATTAGAATCCTTTTGGCCTACACCTATGGAACTTATCACACCTTGAAAGGACTTCTTTTTCATTGCTTATCAAAAATTTAAAGCCAAAAAGATAGCCAAATTGGCTCTTCGTGACTCTTCCCCGTCCACATCCACAACTCCTACCATAGATGAAACCATGCTTCAACCTAAGTCTGGCATTGATCAAACCATACAATCTCCTGAACAACCACGCCTTGATACTTCCCTGCCATCATTTAAATGACCAAGGGAAAATCAAACCACTCCTGTAATGCCTCCTCGCCTTAAACAAGTGTATAAAGCCAAAGAGAAAGCGGTTGATCCATCCTCTCTGGTTTCTTCTATTCTTCCCTCTTCAAAAGCAGACGAACCTATGATGAATCAATCAACTCTTACACCTCAACAACTCCAAAATAGAATTAAATAAAACCACGGTGCTAGGGAACAAAGGCGTTGTCGTTGTCTCCTTGCTCGTCATTCTTGCATAGAAGAACATAACAAAAATCAACCTTTACCTTTGACTAAAGTAATAGATGACCACCCTCCTTCTCCTGACCTACCACATGACAGTCCAATGTAACCTTCACAACAAATTGAACCAATTCAACAACCTCCAGTTTTGATCCATCCATCCTTAGAAATCACCCTTCATCCTCCTATTGTCATTAATATTGATGATGATGATGATGATGATGATGATGTGACAATAACAAAATAGATGAAGTGCATAATGATTTAAATTATTTATTTTCATGTATAATGAGCTTAAACGATACATACTCTCCACCAATTGAAGAACTTGGCACAACTCATGGTTTGGTGCTTACAATTCTTCCTTTGGACAGTTAACCACCCTCAGATTACATTGAACATGATTAGGAGGCAGATGACCTATTAGATGGTTGACTTGCATTCACCTAACTAGCCTTTTTTATTTTCTCTTTTCATTTTCATGTGTGTATCATGTTCCCCCATATCAGGCGTTTGATATTCCCTGTCTTTGTACACTTCTTCTAGTCATATCCCTTTTCTTCTATATGTCATACATTTTCTTTTTCTCTTTTTGTTTTGTGTTCTCCTTTTGGGGATGACACAAAGCATAGTGACACCCTATGTCTCTTCCATGTTGACCCAAAAGGTTCTTGTCTTTTTCTCTCTTTTTTTTGTGTTCTCCTTTTGGGGATGACACAAAGCATAGAGATGCCCTATGTCTCTTCCATGTTGACCCAAAAGGTCCTTGTCTTTTTATATTTTTGTTTTGTGTTCTCCTTTTGGGGATGACACAAAGTGTAGAGATGCCCTATGTCTCTTCCATGTTGACCCAAAAGGTCCTTATATTTTTCTCCTTTTGTTTTGTGTTCTCCTTCTGGGGATGACGTAAAGCATAGAGACGCCCTATGTCTCTTCCATGTTCACCCACAAGGTCCTTTTATTTTTCTCTTCCTTTTTGTGTTTTCCTTTTGGGGATGATGCAAGGCACTAAGACCGAAATGTCTCCTTCATGTTGACCCAAAATATTTTTCATTTTCTTTTGTCTTTTTTTTTTCTTTCGTTTCACTTGTGTTTTCCTTTTGGAGATGATGCAAGGCATCGAGACCGCAATGTGTCTTCCATGTTGACCCAAAACAGACTCTCTTTTTTCTTTGTTTTTTCTCTCTTTGTGTCATTCTTCCAGTTCTATTTGCTTTGGGGAATGATGATAGTTTTTACCTCTTTCATAAAAACATTGCAGCAGCGAACATACTAACCCCAAATCCATAGATCCCTTATGTGTTTGGTGTGCTCTTTTCTGGGGGGAAACTCCCTTTCTTTGTTTTTCATTTTCCTTAACATGACGTAGCCTAACTTCAAAACATATGACTTGGCATAGGAATTTCCAAGATTGGCTCTCATGTCTTTTTTTCCTTCTACTTTTTCTTTTCTTCTCTACTTTAAATTAATTTCTTATAGAATGATATGTACCAATTCTATTAAGGTGGGGGACATCCATTACCATAATTCATTTTCATTCTTGGTTCCTAGTGTAGCCTTGTCATTTATATGATGTGTTTGTCACTTTTTGGATGACATTGGGTATAATGTCCTTTGTAATTCTGATCTATCTTAGCATATTGCATTCCTCTTGGTGGCCTGATGTGATGCACTGCATCCCCTAAGTTGTGAATATACTATTCTTTGATTGGTCCTCTCTTGGAGACATTAGACACAATTTTCCCTAAGTGACTGATCTTGCATGAACTAAACAAGAATCCTTTGAAATTTTACATTTTATATTTTTTCATTTTTACATTTTACATTTTTGCCACCTTACATAATGCAGCTTGCATGACTGTGGTACTTTGTCTTTCTGGTCATAGCATTTTTCTTTGTGGTGCCTTGTTAAAGTTATCAATGGGTATAACTTTAATATGGTTGAGCAGGAAGCCCACCTAGCAGCATGACTTTTCCCCATAGCCACTTTTGTGTTTGTGAGTGCATACCAACTAGTGTATGTATCTTACCTTTTCGGGCTTTCTCACCCCACATACAACTAGTTCTATAGCCCCAGAGTGAGTATATTTGGGCCTTCTCGCCCAACAGACTATCATGTGTTCTGTCATCCCATAGTGAGTACACATTCTCTTTTTCAAACAATTAGCCTAGATCTAATCCACAACTAGTTGGATTGATGATCTAAGCTTCATCTAATTCTTCTCAACACTCGTGTGTTCCTTTGTTATTATGTCTAGTTTGTCGTGGGATCTTCATCCTAGGGGCTCGATCATCCCTCTTGATCATTTTCATTTGATCTTGCTAACATAATCACATTTGAACCCTCCTATCAATGTTCATGGCTACTTTAGTGTGAGTTTGAAGCAAGTTCATCCTCTCACTAAAGTGGGGGCTAAATGTGTTGTAGAAAAATGGCCCCTTGTCATTTTCATGGCATTTTAGGTCTTGTTTCATGGTGTTGGAACTATGTTGCTTTGATTTTATGTTGCAACATGGCTTGAACATGCTTATTTAGGTACTAAAACTCAAAGAACAATTTCTTGTGAAGGTGTTGTGAATTGTTGTAAGACATTTCTACATTCTTCTAGACCCTATTAATTATAATTCAGATAAAAATTACCTTTTTACAATTCATCAACAAGTCCTATTTTGAAGTGTTGTAAAGTCTTGTAACAAGATTTCATGCTTTTCTAGGCACATCTTTACTATTTATCCTTTCCTTATGCTTTATTTGACCCCTTTATGTTCTCATATGCTTAATTAAGTGTATTTTTGAGTATTATCCTAACAAACAACATTAAATACAACATATTTTCCAACACTTGTGTTTAGGTCCTAGGTGGGACCCATTCACCATGGGTGGTGAATGTGTCCCCCTAGGCCCCAAATTCAAAATATTTTAAATTTTCTTTTGAGATTTTATTCAAAAACACTTGATGTCTGCCTATGATGAGGTATGAATGAGTAACTAAGGCACAAGTGTGTATAAATATGTGATTTTCACCTTATTTTACATCTCCTCACTCATTCAAGTATTTCATCTCATATTTCAAGCATTCAAGCATTTTACATCTTTTCAAGCACTATTCAAGCACTTTGAAGCAACCATTGAAATTACTTTAGAATTGCATTATCAAGGGTTTGGTAAGTTGATAACAATTGCATGTTGTTAGTTTATCATTCCTTTTCATTTCATTATTTTATTAAAGGTTTGATTACCAAAAACGAGGTTTGACAAAGGCAACCCCCTATTCACTAACCTTAAACCATTTTTTCCCTATTGCATGTTTGTTTGTAGACCTAGGTATGCAGATTTGACAATTATTTTGGTGTTGAAGATTGGTTTACAATTCAACTAGGTGCTTCAAGTCAAATTAAGTCTATTTCAAGCTTGGAGAAGGTTTTCTATCCATTTTCTGGAGAATTGACTTTGGCAACCTGACGAGCAGTGATTTCTAGATCTGGTATTGCAGAGTTGTTTCCTGATTTTTTAGAAATTTGGGAGAGGATTGATTTGCCACCTATGGTGAATGAGTCCCACCTTAGGACTGAAAATCTGAATTTTGTCAATTTTGGATCCCGACAAACAGAAACTTGTTCGCAACAGTTTTTCACCAAGAGGACTAATTTGTCACCCTAGGCGAATGAGTCCCACTATGAAAAATCAGTGATTTCAACCAAGATCCAAAACATATCAGGTTCATCAAATTTTTCCCAAGTACACTCCGATTTAACTCATTCCTTTCTATTCTACATATTTTCTTCATTTAGTTCATTGTTGTATTGCACAATGTGTTTTCAAACATAGCTTAAATTTCACTTTTGCATTCATTTTCATTCATTTAGATTAATCAATTGCATTTAGTTAACTTCATTTAGGTTAGAAAACATCACACATAAGATTATTTGAATGAACCATTAGCATTTTTTCTCCTATAGACTCTCTCCTTTTAGGTGAAAACCTTAGAAGTGCAAGAGTTGTCCATAGGAGCCAAAAATCAATGGTTCAATTATCATTTTGATAGGTGTAAAGGAGACTCCATTATAGGTATGGTTTAAAAATAGCGGGGTTGTATCCAAGGGGGTTTGATCTAAGGTAGTTTGATCAAACCCTCTTTAATTGGAATGCTTTAAATGGAACTTTTAAAGGCTTAAATCATTATATTTTCTAAAAATATATGATTTCAGCAAAAAATAGAGTCTCCTAGAAATTGTAAACCAGCTTTGTGGGATAACCCATAGCCATTGATTTTTGGTACCTCTTGCATTTATGACCTTTATATCATCACTAATAGGCCCCTAAGACCCTATTTTATGCATCTTGAGGCACATTTAAACTAAAATCCCAACAAGATCAACAAATAGACTTAATTTCCTAACTCCTGGGCATATGAGTCCCACTTAGATGGGACCCATACGCCACGTCGGTCATATGAGTCCCACCAAGGTGGGATACATAGACCACCTTGGGCATATGAGTGGGACCCATATGCCACAGATGGTGTAGGAGTCCCATTTGGCCCCTTTTTAGGGTTTTGAGTGAATAAATAGGGTTTTAAATTCAAATTTTATGAATGTTGGCCTCAAGGGTCTAATAAATGGTAACTTGGATAGATTTCCTATATAAGGAAGGTCTCAAATCATTATTTCATTAAGCCTTCATGATATCAATTCAAACACTCAAGAGTTAAGCATTCCAAGACTTCGAAAGAGAATCAAGAGAGTTTACAAGATTACTTGTAAGGAATTTAATTGAAGACTTCTTCATCAATTATTGTAGCAATTAAAGATCCATCATCATGTCAAGGTTATTAAGCATGAAACATGTTGTTAAGCTAGTGTTGTGATGTTGCATTTAAGATCCAAGTTTATGCATTGTTCTACACTTACTTTAAGGTCTAGATCTATATCCTTCATGGACACTCCATGTTAGGTTGCTGATTTACAAGACATCATTCAAGTTACCATTTCTCATGTTTAATGTTTCATGTCCTTATTTCATTGTCTCATCATTTGGTTTAATTACCTCAAAGGGGTTTGACCAAGGAAAACCCCCATTTACTAAAAAATCAACAAGTTTTTATCTCTACAAGTGTGATTGCAGATCTAGGTGTCTTGGAGCTTGATTTTTTTTGGAAAATTAGATTATAAGCTTGGAGAAAGTTTTTGAAGTTGTCCCCTCATTTTCAAGGTTTCTATCTTCACAAAATGTCATCTACATGTTTGAAATCAGGGTTTCAGATCTAGAAACAAAGTGTGGTAGAGAGAGAAGAGATTGGAGAGTAGAATTAGACCTTAACCTTTAGAAAATTCACACTGGGACTAATACACCACTATGGGAATATGAGTCCTAGTGCAATTATTTTTCATGGTTTTGCGAGATTCAAGATCAACACTGTTAGATTTCATTTTTGGTGCAAAAAACCCAGTCTAGGACTAAATCGCCTAGATTGGTATATGAGTCCCAGTTAGCATCAAAATAATTTTTTTTTTGCATTTCAGGTTCTCATTCAAGCCTCTATAGATTCCTAGGTGTACACCTCTAATTTTATAGTTTTTTGTTTTGATTTACTTTCATTTATAGGTCATTTAATTAGGTCTTGCATATCATTGAGTTTCATAATTAGGTTTTGTGTTTCATTTGTCTTTGCAAGCCCTAGCTTGGTGGTGAACCCCTCTTTAGTTTATAATCAGATCCTAGGACAACCCTATCACAAGATATTTTTTCCTACTTGATCCTTGGATTGAGATCTCTAGGGTTTGTCCTTGAATGAGAGTGTTTGAAGTTTGTTATTCTATCTCCTAAGCATAGAATCATACAAAATCCTTCCTTTCATTTTGGTGAACCTACATTTAGAACACATCATTTCAATTTTGTAGTGTTCATTATCATCCTAGATCTAGCTTGCATTAACATTACATTATGGCTTGCATTAGTTAATTCGTATTTTAGGGTTTCTAAATCTTGCATTCGTGAAAGTGCATATAGCTCACATTTTTGCATCTCAAATAATTTAAAATAATTTAAAATCTACATTTCTATTTAGTTTATAGATCATACAAAATAAAAAAGAATAAAAATCACTTAAAATTTCTTGAAAGTTGTGAAAAAAAACCCTAATTGGGACTCATACGCTCCTATGGGTGATTTAGTCCCAATCATTCCTATGCTTCCTAAGGTTTTTGGTAACATATAGTCTAAATCTAGAAAGTTTTAGTAACTTTTGTTTTATGTATCTAGGTGAAATCATCTATGTAGTGGTCATCTTTTTTTTTAAAATCATTTCAACTTAGTAAAAATATTTAGATATGTGGGACATTTCTAATATATTTTTTAAGAATTGCATAAATTAGATAGTTTACTTTTGCATATTAGCATGTTACCTTTTAAGAGATGTGGTTTTCATATGATTACGAATGGATTTCATAAGTACAACATCCCCTCTTACAATTTCAATTGAGAGTACAAGAATGAGGTCATTAAGAAACATGTTATTCATCCTTCTATTATCTTTCATAGTGCTTAGGTTGAAAATAGGGCTCACCAAAATGAATCAACAAGATGATAAGCCACTAAGTTTTTCCCACAAAAAATCACTATGCAATTAAATGCAATTATGAGGACCAAAATGACTAAATAACATAAAAAAACTAATCCTAACTATTATAGCAACAATGAGGGAAGTTTTTAGAGCATAAAAAGTTGTGTACCTTATCAAAACTTGTTGTTCTTAAGCTACAGTGGACTTATCACCATTAGTGGCAAATGGGTCCCTGTGGGGGTTCTGGAAAATGACTTTTGGGTTTTATTCCTCTTAGTTAGCACTCCTAGATATGAGGTTTTCATTGCTTCAAGCCCTACTAAGGACTTATTTTCCAATAATGGTGAATGGGTCCATTTAGGGTTTCAAAAAATTAACTTTTGGGACTTGTACTTCAATATGTCCGCACTCTCAATTCCTAGGTTTTAAGCTCTCAAAGGTCTGAAATATATTTTGTAGCTTCAATTATGTCTTCTTGAACTATGAAAGTCAACTTTGCAACTTGACAACTTTTGTAACTTTGCTCCAAACTTCTTCCCCACTTGATCTTTAACCTATAAATCTGCAAACACGCACTTAAGATGATAAAAAATTGTTGATTATTAGTGAATAGGGGTTTTCCTTGGTAAAAAATCCTTGTAGGTAATTAAACCAATTGATGAAATATATGATTTAATGAATCAAGAAATATCAAATATGCAATTGATGTCACCTTGGATGATGTCTTGTAAAGAAAATATGCAAATTAGCATGTAGTGGCCATGAAGAATGTAGATCTTGATCCTTGAATATGATGTGAACAATGTTTGCAAGTAGATCTTTAATGCTACATCCACTTATTTAGCTCAAAAATATGTATGAATGCATTAAACCCTTCTCATGATGAATTGATCTTGAACTACTGCAATGAAATCTTGAAATATGCCTTGAAATGCCTTATGAATGCTCTAGAAATGCTCTATAATGCTCTCTTGAAGTTGCTAGGATGTCTCATAAAATTGCTAGACAAAAATGATGTGAATTAACCCCTTATTTATACTAAAATAGGAGATTAACCTTGGAATTCAAACAATTGAGGTTGACACCAGATCCATAAGTAAAATTTAATAAATTCCTGGAAGAATTAAATTTGAAAAGGGGTCCTCATGAAGGGAGGACCCATTCATCACCTAGGGCGAATGGGCCCTGGCTTAGTTTTTTAGGACCTAACCCCAAAGGATAGAAAGTACATTAAAAAAATATTTTAGATCAACTAATAAAAGGGGGTCCTATCAAGAGAGGGCCCATTTGCCACCTAGGGAAAATGGGTCTTGGCACCATTTTCCAGGACCAATTTTTTCCCAATTAAATGTTATATTAATTGAATTATGGATGTCGAGATAAATCTTTGGGAGGTGTCTTAAATAAGGTTTGAATTTGAATTAAAGGGGTTAATTAACTCCATTTAACCACAATTATTTAAGACCACCCTAGATAAATGTGAAAGTGATTTGCAACAATTTACAATGCTTAAATAAGGTACAAATTTAAATACATTTTATTAAGTGGCCCATTAAGCTTAATTAAGTAAATAAATCCTAGAAAAGTGTGAAATTGTATTACAACACTTCACAACACCTTTGCAAAGGATCCATTAAAGCACGTTTTAATCAAATAAAGGGTTTAGAATGACGTGAATGTGTACAACACATTACAACACTACTCCAAGACATCATTAATTCAGTTTTAAGGCCAATTATCAAACCAAGTAAAGGAAAAAGGATACTTTTTTTGTTACTACATTTTTCCCCCACTTTAGTGAGAGGATGACCCTATGTCAAACTTACACTAAAGTAGACATCCAAGAGCTTAAGTATGAAGTAGTAACAAGGATACATAATAACACCCTATAAAAGGCCAAGGAAAAGAAAAACAAAGGATCAAGCACAACCATTCCAATGCGATGTGGAACGGGGTTGTTTATCCATAACATATGCTACTCACTCTAGGGTATTGGAACCTCAGTCTGTCAACTAGGTGAGTTGTCCCATTGAACTGCCAAATGAGAGAATCATATTATCCTCTCATATGATACTGAACTTATCCTCCTGACAACTTTGATAAGGCACCACAATGTAATGCTTTTGCAAATGATTTTGTTATGTAAAATTTTTGTTAAAGGGGATTTTTCTTTTTTCATGTAAAGGTCTTCTTCTTATGGAGCATTGTGCCTAATGTCTCCAAGACAGAACAAGTCAAAAATTTTAGATCATCACCCATGGGATGCCTCATTCACATCATGCCATGATAATAGATTGTGCACTCTTCGACAACATCAAACCCAATGACACCACCAAGAAGAGGACACATCATAAGAAAAAAAAAAATCATGCCATAAATTTTTTCCAAAAGATGTTATCAATGTATTCCCTCATTTTAAAGTGGTTGCTACACCATAATTGTGAGAAATTACTTTAAAGTAGCCAATGTTTTGCCTAAGACATGAGAGCTTTCCTTAGAAAACTCTATGCCAAGTGATATGTTTCTAAAATAATCTGTCATTAAATAGGAAGGGTTTCCTCCACAAATACATAAGGGATCTATGGATTTAGGGTCAATATTTCTTTGCTACAATGTTGTCATAGAGTATGAAACTATCATCATTCCCTAAAAACTCATATAATTGGAAGAATAACACAAAGAGAGCATTCAAAAAAATAAAAAGCCTTTTAGGTCAACATGGAAGAGATGTGAATGTCTTGATTCTGTGCATCATTCCCAAAAGGAAAACACAAGACACATGAAAAGGATAAAATAAAATATTTTGGGTCAACATGGAAGAGATGTTAATGTTTTGAGACCTTGCACCATCCCCAAAAGGAAAACACAAGACAAATAAAAAGGATAAAAGAAAAGATTTTGGGTCAACATGTAAGAGACATGAACGTCTTGACACCTTGTGTCATCCCCAAAAAGAAAACACAAGAAAAATGAAAATGATAAAGGAAAAGCTTTTTGGTCAACATGGAAGAGACCTAAATGTCACGATTCCTTGCATCATCCCCAAAAGGAAAACACAAGACAACTGTAAAAGAAAGCTTACAACATAGAGAAGATTGAAGGTACATATAGAAGAATGCACAAAAGAGAGAGGAGATAGATAAGAAAATGTTAAGGGGGATCAAATAACACACATACAATCACATAAAGAAAAACATGAAAAAAAAATACTAGTAAGGCAAAAGCGAGTCAACCTAAAGTAGGTCGTCTGCCTCCCAGTCTCGGTCAATATAAAGAAAAAGCGAGTAACTAGCCAAAGGGACAATGACAAGTGCCATACGAAGACAAAGCCACCTAACCCCTTTCCCCCACTAAGTGTAGGAAAAGGATGAGCCAAGCATGGATGATGGTATGCCACTCCTTATGATAATGAATGTAAAACATGCAATAGCGAGTAACCTATGATCCTACAACTATTACACGACAAGGAGTAGAAACTATTGGGTATGTGCGGGATCATGGTGGGCCAAAAAGTGGCAATATGATGGGTATGTGGCTGACGACTTTCTTTTTACCCAAAATTGATGAAATGAAAAGGATTTTTAAAAAATATTCTCATCTTTCCACCAATATAAATTATGCTTTACTTTGAATTTAATAAATAAGTATTATTCATTTTCTATTCAAATTACGACTAAAGTCTTGAGCGATAGACTAATTGAAAAACATCTATAGCTTTCAAACAATATCAAATTTTTTGAATCTAAAACATGCATCACATTATATTCTTCGCATACTATAGGATTAAAAAAAGAAAATTGAATTTCATGAAGTTTTGACCAAGTTAAGGTGGTCGGACATACAATTTTTTATATTTTTTAAAAGTTGTAATAAAAAATTCATAATTAATTATTTACTTGGAAAAAAATTATAAAAAATGTGCATCACATCAGGACATGAGTCCTCTACTTATATCTAAAATATTATAATTTTTTTATCATTTTATTGTAGTTAGGGTGGTCAGAAAGACACCTACTTCTTATTTGTTCCCTGAAATTTAAGTACTACTGCATTGAAATTTCAAATTTTCACCAAATAGTTTTTTTTTTAAACAAACATAGTAGTTTAGAAACTACATTCAATTTTCTACGGATTCTGTTCTTACATATTTTTGAAATAATATAGATAATTTATTCAAATTTTTATGTCAAGTTTTCTAACTCTGATTTTTCTAATTTTTTTGCCACTTAAGGGCCTATTTTTTCCATGACAATCCTACACATACCCTATTGTTATTGTCTATAATGACTAGGAAAAGTATCAACTTGATGCTTATCTAATGAGATATTTCCACATGTAGTGTCTATCAATTCAAGATGCACCAAAGTTACACTTGTCTTGGAAGAATCTTTTGTAATAGTGTTGATATTAAGTGAAGGATTGTTTGATGGTTCAATTTCTATCAAAGGACAATAACCAAGACTAGGTATGTGCAGGATCATGATGGGCCAAAAAGTGGCGATATTATGGGTATTTGTAGGCTATGTATCTGACAACTATTTTTCTATCCAAAATTAATGAAACGAAAAGGGTTTTAAGAGGAGATTCTCAGCTTTCCACCAATATAAATTATGCTTTAATTTTAATTTAATAAATAATTGTTATTTATTTTCTATTATAATTACGACTAAAGTCTTGATTGATAGGCTGATTGAAAAACATCTATAACTTTCAAACGGTATCACATTTTTTGAATCAGAAACATGTGTCACATTCTATGCTTCGCATACCATAGGATTAAAAAAAGAAAAATTAAATTTCATGAAGTTTTGACCAAGTTAAGGTGGTTAGACATATGAGTTTTTATATTTTTTAAAAGTTGTAATAAAAAAATCATAATTAATTATTTAATTAGAAAAAAATTACAAAAAAATATGTGCATCACATCTGGACATGAGTCCTCTACTTATATATAAAATTTTATAGAAAAATATTATCATTTTATTATGGTTAGGGTGCTCAGAAAGACACCTACTTCTTATTTTTTCCCTAAAATTTAAGTACTATTGCATTGAAATTTCAAATTTTCACCAAATAGATTTTATTTATTTTTAAATAAACCTAGTAGTTTAGAAACTACATTAAATTTTCTATAGATTCTATTCTTACATATTTTTGAAATAATATAGATAACTTATTTAAATTTTTACGTCAAGTTGCCTAACACTGATTTTTATGAATTTTTTGCCACTTAAGGGCCTATTTTTTCCATGATGATCTTGCACATACCTGACCATGAGTTGTTTCTTGCATGTTAGGTTCTATAACACCACATCCTTTTCCCTTATACCCAAGTTTCTTCATAAGTTCATAATCTCTTACATAAAGATTTTTCATTTCTTTAGGATTTGGTGGTTGTTCATAATCAGCTTCATCAAAGTTTGTCATGTATGTTATGTTCTCTTCTAAAGTGGTTGAGGTGGATGCTTTTACATTTTGTATTGATCTTATGACTTTTTCCTTTTCCTTTTCAGACTCCTTTTTTATGATCTTGTATTCTCCCATGAATGTAGGTATGAAATAAAAGGAACTCGAAGCGTCTTCCAATAATTTTATGACTTCTTCAATGTGATTTTCTTTTTCTCTCTTGACATGCAAACAATTTTTTAGGTTCATGGATGGTCTTTATTATATACACTTTGTTATATATGTGAGCAATGTCATTGTAACTCGGTTGTTGTGAAACATTACTATTATCCAATTTCCTTTTAGGTGGTTCTAAGATAAGCTCAGGTTGATTTTGAACTTGTGTTTTTTGTGAGGGTGGATAAATGATAAGTTTAGGCCTGGGAGATTACTTCAAGGGATATATAATATGAACAACCTTAGGAGACTTATCCTTATTTTCATGATCTTTTAGTGAAGGAGAGTCTAATGTTACTTCATCATCTTCATCTAAGGAGACGACACCACTATTGTTTGAAAGACATGTGTTAATGTTCTCATTTTCTTGCACCATGATAGTTTCCTTAGTAGGAGAGTTTTTAGGAGAGCTACAAACTAGATGTTCATGACATTCAATGTTTGTTTCTTCTAAAATAACTTCATCATGAGTAGGGGACTCATCAATGGTTGAATTTTCTTGCTTTTTAATGATGGTATTGTCTTGTTCAATGATTTTTTTTCTATGGAAAGAGAGAAAAATAGGACTCTCACAACTCTCATCAATTGGATCTTCTAACAATAAAGTATCTCCATCATAAATAAGAGAGATATTAGGAAAAGGCCAAATTTTATTGTTATGATTTTCCATGATTTCATCCTTTTTCTCTAAGGTCTCATTCTCTTGTGCCATAATATTTACCTTAGTAAGGGAGCTTTTAAGATGTTCATTACATTCAATAGCTTCATCACAAATAGATGAGGCCTCAGGAAGAGAACAACTATGAGTTTCATGCTTACTAATGATTAGACCTTTTTGTTCAAATAGATCTTCCCAAATGGTAGCCTGGGCATTAGGAAAGGGAGGAACAATATTCTCATGACTCTCAATAAGTGTATCTTCTTACACTAAACTATCTTCTATGCATCTAGGAGGGATATTAGGAGAAGAACAATTTTGATTGTCATAGTTATCTATAACTACATCCCCATGTCCTACAATGTATTACCAAGTAGGAGAGGTAGGATTTTCATAGCTCTTAATCATTGTATCTCTTAATACCAACATTTCCTCATAAATATTATTTTCATGATTGTCTATGATTGCATCCTCTTTTGCTAAAGCATTCTTACAAGTAGGGGTGGAGTTGGGAGATGAATGGGGACTAGGTAAAGTAGTGTTAGTGATATCATCCTCATGTGTCATAATATCTTCCCAAAGGGAAGAAGGAGAAGGACAAAAAATAATTTCATGATTCTCCATGATTGCCACTTCTTTCACCAAGATACCTTCATCACTAATAGGAGCTTGATATTAGGAGAAGAACAATTATGATTACCATGGATATTTATGCTTGTATCATCTACTATGACATCATTCCCAAAAATAGGAGAGATAGGAAGGGCTATAGATTTAAGGAAAGCATCAAAATTTTCCCTCTCTTGCACTAAGAGACTTGCATAACTAGGAAATGTATTAAATGAATGACTAACAATCTTATTGACTAGCTTTTTATTTGCTAACTTCAAAAAGATAGATCCTATCATTTGTGAGATGCAATAAAATGACCTAGAATGAAATGCAATTTTCAAATTCCAAACAATACAATAAAATCATAATGAAATGTTGTAAATGTAATGAATTCGGTGAAACAACAAATCAGAAAAATGAAACAAGAAAGTAACAGTAGAAAATAGGAGCCTAAAACTGAGGTTTTAATGTCTAGAAAATGTAGATCAGTAGCTAATAGGGACTCATTCTATAGTAAGGGAAAATGGATCCTAGTTATATGTTTCTAAGATGTTTGTGTGGATTTCAAAGTGAATTTTTATGCTTTTTTAGTTGGGCTAGAAGGTATAAACAAGACTTGATTAGGGACTCATTCACCAATAGGGGTGAATGGGTCATAGTTTGGTATTTTTAAACTATTTTTAAATGATTTGAAAGCTTTTAGTGATATCTTTTAGTTCTAGGTCTAAGATAGTGAATTTTAGTTTCAGATTTTTCATAAATGCAAAGTACATATGCAATGGAAAAATGGAATGCAAGCTCTAAATTGAAATGTGATATTGTTTCAATTTTCAAAAACAATTGTATGAGATGAAAAATTACTAATTTTCTTCTTTCATTTTTCATATTTAGAGAGATGCAAAACAATACAAGTCTGAACCCTAGATGAGATGTAAGATTTCAATGCAAAATAAGTAATCCTAAATGAGTTCTTAATTCAATTCAAATCTAAATGCAAATGAATGCAAGATATAACATAGGATGCAAAAGAGACTTCAAAAATAGAAAATTGTAATGAGCTCAATATGTCAAGTTCATCATTAACGATTAGGTTGAAAATAGGGCTCACCAAAATGAATCAACAAGATGATGAGCCACTAAGTTTTTCCCACAAAAAATTGCTATGCAATTAAATGCAATTATGAGGGCTAAAATGCCTAAATAAAAATCAAAAACTAATTCTAATTGTTATAACAACCATGAGGGAAATTTTTAGAGCATAAAAAGTTGCGTAGCTTGTCAAAAACTTCTTGTTTTTAAGCTACATAGGACTCATTCGCCTTTAGTGGCAAATGGGTCCCTATGAGGGTTCCAAAAAATAACTTCTATGTTTTATTCCTCTAAATTAGCACTCCCAAATCCTAGGATTTCATTGCTTCAAGCCCTATTGAGGACTCATTCTCCAGTAAGGGAAAATGGGTCCTTTTAGGGTTTCAAAAAATTGAATTTTGGGTCATGTACTTCAATTTTTGCACCCTCAATTCCCAAGTTTTCAGCTCCTGAAGGTCTGAAATAGATTCTATAGCTTCAATTCCATCTTCTTGCACTATGAAGGTCAACTTTGCAACTTGACAACTTTTGTAACTTTTCTCTAAACTTCTTCCCCACTTGTTCTTCAACCTATAAATCTACAAACACAAACCCAAGAGGAGAAAAACTTGTTGATTGTTAGTGAATAAGGGTTCTCCTTGATCAAACCACTTAAAGGTAATTAAGCCTAATGATGAAATAAAGGAAGTGAAGAACAAAATGTGAAATATGCAGTTGATGTCACCTTGGATGATGTCTTGTAAAGTAAATTTGCAAACTAGCATTTAGTGGCCATGGAGAATGTAGATCTTGATCCTTGAATATGATGTGAACAATGTTTACAAGTAGATCTTCAATGCTACATCCATTTCTTTAGCTCAACAACATCTATGAATGCATTAAACCCTTGTCATGTTGAATTGATCTTGAATTGTTGCAATGAACTCTTGAAATATGCCTTGAAATACCTTATGAATGCTCTTGAAATGCTCTATAATGCTCTCTTGAAGTTGTTAGGGCATCTCATAAAATTGCTAGATTAAAATGATGTGAATTAACCCCTTATTTATACTAAATTAGGAGATTAACCCCAAAATTCAAAAAAATAAGGACGACAATGAATTTGGAAGTAAACTTTATTAAATTCCTATAAGAATTAAATTTGAAAAGGGGGTCCTCATTAAGGGAGGACACATTCCCCACCTAGGGAAAATGGGTCCTTGCTCAGTTTTCTAAGACCTAACCAAGTGGCTATTTACTTTAAATATTGGTGGAAGTACTTCATTGAATTAGATTATAAGGCCCAACCATAGAACAAATGAAAAGTGTAATAATGAAATGACCTTGAAATGTTCTTCTGTAGACTCAAAGTACCAATCCAACTATATCCGTGGATTAATCTTTTCAAGATTTAAGCTTTTATGAATTTAATGATGCTATTTATTTTTAATATTAGAAAGAGAATAATATTTCTTTTTTAAAGGCAGGTTGTAGAAGAGATAGTATATCATGTGGAATTAATATTTTCTTGATATTATGTTGAAATTTTAAATAAAAAAGAATAGTCAATTTAGATAAAGATATTTTAGTTGGCAATATAATGAAGATAAATATTCAAAAACTCAAATAAAATTCAATGGATAAATCCAACTGCTTGAAAATTATTCTTATATTAATTGATAGTTAATGTTATGGAGTTATAGAGAATATAAAATAATAACTATTCAAATCTCATTTGAATTCTTCAACAATAGGATCTCTAACTTCTAGACAAGATAATTAATAATACGTTGCATATATTTGATAGAGAATTTTTTTTCAAGCATCCTTTAAAGTAGAAAGAAATTTGTGTTAAGATATGAGAAATGACTATAGTTGTTTGGAGAAATGAGTAAAGTGACAACAACAACAGGATAAAAAAGTAGATAAGGTTGTGAACCATTGATTTTTGTGGTTTAGGATGCTATGACTCTCTTACTCAATTAGGGTTTTTCACCTAAAGGAGAGAGATAGATCCTACACAAAATATAGGTGGCTCACTCAAACTAATGCAAGTACAATGAAATTATGCCTAAATGAAATGATCTAAGTGCAATGGACTAAAGAAATAGACTGATTATTTATGCAAAACCTAAGAAATATGAAGTATTTGAAAACATAGTGTAGTATGCAAAAAGACCTAGAAAGATGAATAGAAATGCAAGTAAAACAAAATAGAAAGCTATAAAATTGAATGTGTGTACCTAGAAACTTGTTAGAGACTAGAAATGACTGAAATTTTGAAGATGTTGATTTTTAGGCCTAGTGGGATGCAGTTGAAATTTTGGGTGAATCAGTCCTAGTTTTGGAAAATTGTACCACAACCAATTTTAGCCAAATGGGTATCCAAATCTACAAAAATCTTCAGGAAACAAGTATAGTGGGACTCATTCACCACTCTGGGCTAATTAGTCCATTCTAGCTTTTTGAAAACTCAAAAATGGAATATGAAGCTTACGGTCTGCTCAATCTACACCTCTAGGTGTCTAGATCTAAAACCTTGATTTTTATCATTGTTGGTGAGTTTTTTGTATAATTTTGGCCTTTCCAATAAGGAGATCACTTCAAAAAGTTTGCAATATAATCTTCAATCATTTACAAGCCATCCAAGCACCTAAATCTGCAATCACACAAAAAAAGAGAGAGAAAATGTTGATTGTTAGGGATTGGGGGTTTGCCTTGGTCAAATCCCATTTGAGTAATTAAACCAAAATGACGAAATAAGATAATGAAACATGAAATTTGAAATAATGTAATTATAAACTTTCCATGATGAAGGATCTTGAATTGCTACAACATTAGATGAAGATTCTTGCTCTTGAATGCCTTAGAAGTGATCTTGAATGCTATCTTGAATGCTTGATTTAAAAATATGATTAATGGTGATTGAATTATGAATGAATTTTTAGGTTTTTGAATTAGGGCTAAAGGTATCCTTTTATAGAAAATATTTAAGAATAAGGATCATAATCAAGGGCCAAGATTAAATTAGAAAATAAGATAATCAAGGGGGAAGGTTAATTGAGAGAAGAAAGACATTGATAGATAAAGACTTGAGGTGGAAGATAAGATTGGCACAGAAAAAGAGGTGATAGGAGAAATTAAATAATAAAGATTATTTAATTTAGGTGGCCAACATAGGGGAAATAAATAAAATATTAATTTTATTTATTTCAAATGAAAGGTGAGAACAAATAATGAGATAATTAAATAATCAAAAATTAATTATTTAATTATAGAGGAAAGGTGGAATGTTAAACATTAAATAATTAAAAACAACAATTTAATGGAGAGGGAAGGGATAATTAAATAATTAAAATAATTATTTAATTGGGGAGATATAACATTTATTTAATTAGGGAGAGAAAAGGCTAATGAATAATTAAATAATTGAAATAATTATTTAATTATAGAAGAAGAGGAAAAAGCAAACTTTTGAATTAAAATAATATTTAATTCAAAAGTTGGGGGAAAGGACCATTAGACTTAAATGCTTAATAAAAGTCAAGAAAAGTGTGAGCCATTTACAATTCTTTACAAAACCTTTACAAGACATGCATTTTATTCAATTTGCAAGGGCCCAAGATCTAATGTGGATGTGTAAAACACCTCACAACAATAAACCAAGGCCCCATTAAGTCCAATTTGTCATTAATTATTCTCAAATCAAGAAAGTTTCCTTTTTCTACGGTATAGGTTGTGTGTGTGCATATATATATATATATATATATATATATATATATATATATATATATATATATATATATATATATATAAGGGAGATAAACAATTCTAGAACAAAAACACTTTTATAAATTTCTTGATAGTTTGGATGATCTTGTGCCATTTAGAAGTAGGAATAAATGGTTCCACTAGGCTTTCGACTATGTATCAAGATGAAAGGAAAGAAGTAATTTTTTATTAAAAAAATTAACAAGGAAACATATGGCTTGCTCCTCATATACCATGTCAAGCCCTTAAAAATGTTGCATTCACAAAAGGTGGATTACTAATATTGTAGGCAAGGAGAGATTATAGACAGAATCATCTAGATACCATGTTTATTAGAAATTGTAAGATGAATTTCAACCTAGAATTAGGATTCAATTTTCTAGTTAAGGGCAAGAATGTCCCATGTTTTCTAGAAATTTTGAACTCTTGGGTATGTGTAGGATCATGATGGGCCAAAAAGTGGTGATATGATGGGTATGTGGCTGAAAAAAAAAAATTTACCCAAAATTGATGAAACAAAAAGGGTTTTTAAAAGAGATTCTCAACTTTCCACCAATATAAATTATTCTTTACTTTGAATTTAATAAATAATTGTTATTCATTTTCTATTTGAATTATGACTAAAGCCTTGATTGATAGGCTGATTGAAAAACATATATAGCTTTCAAATGGTATCACATGTTTTGAATCCAAAAAATGTGTCACATTCTATGCTTCACATACTATAAGATTAAAAAAAAAAATGAATTTCAAGTTTTGACCAAGTTAAGGTGGTGAGACATACGAGTTTTTATATTTTTTAAAATTTGTAATAAAAAAATCATAGTTAATTATTTACCTGAAAAAAAAAACAAGAAAACATGCATCACATCAGGACATGAGTCCTCTACATATCTAAAATCTTATAAAAAATTATTATTATTTTATTGTGGTTAAGGTGGTTAGAAAGACACCTACTTCTTATTTTTTCCCTGAAATTTAAGTACTACTGCATTGAAATTTCAAATTTTTACCAAATATATTTAAAAGGAAAAATAAGCCTAGTAGTTTAGAAACTACATTCAATTTTTTACATATTCTATTCTTACATATTTTTGAAATAATATAGATAACTTATTCAAATTTTTACATCAAGTTTCCTAACTCTAATTTTTTTGAATTTTTGTTGCCACTTACGGGCTTGTTTTTTCCATGACGATCCTACACATACCCTCCCATTTTAAACAAGGATTTTCCATAAAGTTAGTTGCAAACTACAATAAGGCAGTCATCCACTTGTATCAACCCATTCCACTAAATAGATGTAGGGAAGATGCTCTTAAAACAATAATTGTACAAGTTTAATAAGGGAGAAATAGTTGTTAGGTATTCCAAAAGCACTTGAATTGAGTTGAAGCATGTGAATAGAAGAAACTTTCCTCCCAAACAATAATTAAGCAAGAAAATTGTAGTTATAATTGTTTGACTGTAATATCATATTATAACTTTGTAGGGAGCATATCCCAAAAGTACTCTTACAATTCATTTTTCTATGAGACACGTTCGTTGTGTGGTGGGGTTAATGATGCCCAAATTACCATGATCTTTGAATTGAATACAAGAAAACCAAGATGAGACTGACATGCCTCTTTTGTTGCCCAATTTTTCCCATAATAAGCCTCTAATTAGTCGAGTAAGCTTACTATAATATGATTTGAAAGAAAACTGGTCATCAAGATGACATGTAAACATAATTAGAAAGGAAGATTTTATTAGTTGATTGTATGCATATCTCAATAAAAAGGAATCCTCTCATCCATTAGAGAGTTTTTACTTTTAGTTTATTCTAATACCACTTCCACATATCTACAAGGGAGACACTAAGACCAAAATGAATTTCTAAATATCTAACATGAAGGAGGAGCTAAAAAATTTACTTTTGTACATTAATTGTTGGGAACATAAAAGATCATATTAAATATCTAAAATATTGAATATTACTTACTTTTTTATCCCCAAATTTTATAGAAATAGAAATTATATCAATGAGATGAAGGTTCAAAATAATTTCCTCATTAGGGAGAGTGTTGAGAAAAATGTCTCAACCTTGCTTTGTTTTCTATTTATTAATTGATAATTTGTAATTATATTTAGTTGTCATAAAACTTGCTAAATGAAACTATCACAAATTGTAAAGTTTTTTTTAATTGTCAAATCAAAAAGAGCATGAAAACGGGGAAAGTTAAATGTGAGCTTGGAGAAGATAAGAGAGATTTTTTATTTTGCATGTAGACATTACTAAAAGAATGGATAAAATAACAAGTTAGAAGAGGTAGTTTCTTATTTTTCTGATTTATACCTAAATGGTTTAGAAACCATTATTGATTTGTGTTTTCACTCATGCCTATATATTTAGTGCTTGAGTTGAAGGGAAAATAAGTTAATTTGCAAGTTGTTGAAGCCACAAAGTGTTGCAGTGTTTCAAAGAGAGTTGTATTGATAGAACTCATTTGAAGGATTAATACAAGTCTTGGATCTCTTTGGCTATGAAGTTTTTCCCTTAAATACTTTTCTCCACGCAATTCTTGAGTTATGGTTTGCATATTTATTGCATAATCTATTTTAATCTATGATTTATTACTATCTGTTTATTTGGATGCATAAAATTATTTACATATTTTCACTATAAAATTTTATCTTGATTTTCAATAGAGAGTGATGCCATGATTAAGATGTTGGGTGTAGGAAATTCTAAAGAAAGATACATTAGAGAGAACATAGAGAAAAAATGTTAAAGAGAAGCATATAAATGTTAATAAATAAATAAATCCATTATATTGATAGTGATCAATTAAAAAATATTTTTAGCATGGTTTAAATTCCAGTTCAAAATTATTATTTTTTCTCACAATCTAGAAGCTTTGATGATCTCATTCTACACAAAATAAATTGCTGAATTTTATTTTTTAACATGGAACTTAGTTCAACTCTGTTCATTATGAAACTACTTTAATATCATAAAGTTTTGTGTTTCAACTAAATTTGTTTTGTTCACTATACGAAACTACTTGAAGACTTCACATTATACGGTGGACCCCATATCTTCATACACTTTTCTAGAAACCCATTTCTCTTCTTACATCATTGGCCTTATTCAAAAATGTCACATCAATTTCTACTAATTTGTTATATTTTTCATTGAATAAAATCATCTTAATGACTTTTCAACATTGAGGACTAGGGAAGAGGGGCCAATAGTCTTGTGGGATAACTTTGTGTGCATGTATCAATTGCTTGGAATATCATCGGAACTTCATTTTTTTTTTAAATATGGTTTGGCCTCTTAGCTATCTATAACTAAGGTTAGGAGGTGTGACTCATCATGCAACTTATCACATCAACACATCTACTAAGAAGTGTCCAAATTTTAACTTTTTAAAGATTTGACTGAAAATTAATCATGGTACCCCTAGTAGTTGAACAAAACAATATCATTTGTTGCTTATAGAAAATCATATTTTTTATTTAAAATAAAAATTATATACAACCTAAATGGACCAAATACCTATTGGTAACCATATATATTTTTTATCTCTAGCTTTTATATTCAACACAAATGGACCAATAGTTGAACACAAAAAAATTATTTGTTGTTATAAAAACAACACATAATTATTTAAAATACAACTTATATCAAACAAAAATGGACCAATAGTTGAACACAATTTTTTTTTGAAAATCTTGAACAAATTTATTTGGAAAATACATGATATTTATTGTGCTCACCTTTTATATTTGTGATAGGACAAACTATTAATATGAAATGCTCTAATTCTTGTACATTGCTACCTCAATAGTTGTACACATAATAACAATATGTTTTCACTGTGATAAAAATGCTTGTTTAAATAAGTGTCTTATTTTATTATTAAATGAGATTTTTATTTTATAAATGACACACTTATAATGGATAGTTGTGAAAATTTATTTGAGACAAAAAATATTTATTTCACTTCTTCATAAATGCATTTCTGCTTTTTTATATAACATTCATAGGTTCTCATGTGTTCAAGTGTGGGTCCATTTTGAACAATATTTGGTTATTTTTCTATTTACATGTGGACTATTTATTTATAATATATAGCATAAATATGTTGTAATACTAAATAATATTAGCACAAGTATTTGCACGACTATTGGAAACTACACAACTACTAGCTCCCCTCTCCCCTAATGCCATAATTGTCAGATATGCACATAAGTGTTTGTTACAAAGGACTTAGAAACTTCCAACCAAATGTGATTGGCAGGTGTAAAGCTAGATTTCATAATATTTGTCAACAATCTCATAGCCTGTATGAAAATGGGAGCTTTGGCATGAAGTATGGAAATCCATCATAGGATAAACAATGGAGAAATCTTGTTAGATGTTATAGCTGCAACTACCTTGGTAGATATGTATGTGCAATGTGGAAGCATAGACAATGCACGTGATTTGTTTGGCATAATTCCTCCCATACTTTTTTATAGAATACCATGATTGTAGGTGTGAATATGATCATAACCTAAGCTAAATATGATTGAATTATGCAATTAAACCAGGATTTAACTAATTAAGCCATGCTCCCAATGATATTCTTAAAAATATTGAACTAAGAAGCCATTAAAACTATAAACATCAAAGAAATGCTTAAAGGAAACCTAGATAAATACATCAAACCTCATCCTATTGGTGGATTGTTGCTGAATTGATCTAAAATGCCAGCCCTTTCCCAATCCCTTGGTTGAAACAAGCTTGAAAATAAATGCAATTGATTAAAATCAATGAAAATGGATGCAAGATTAGCTAAAAATAGATGCTAAATGATGAAATTATTTATCATGAAGAATGCTCTAAAATTCACAATAGTATAGACACTCTCAATGAATGTGGACCATTTTCTCAAGAAATGGAATCTATTTACAAGAAAATTATTTCAATCAATGGCCAAGATCAATTTGGTTATTTAATGCCAATAGATGAAAATCAATGAGAGGAGTTGGCATGGATCAAGAATTTAAACCATGGAGGAGATTGAAAGTTGACATGGATTGATGAATTTAATCAATGGTTCAAATTGATTTGAGGAAACGAAAAATCCTAAAATTTATGAGGAATGTACAAGATATTTCCATTTGATAGGGAAATTGTTTGAATTTGAAATGGAGGAAATTTTCAAGGGAATATTCCTTTGTAAGTGAGAGAAATTGGAGGGATGAAAGAAATTAGTTAATTAAATTATTACAATATTATTTAACTATGCATGATGGAGGAATGAAAAGATTTAATTAAACAATTTTCCCATTTAACTAAAAAGGGGAATTCATGACATTTAATTAAATAATTCATATTATTTAATCAAATGAGAGGACTTAAGGGATTGAATTAAACAATTTAAATTATTTAATCAAATATCGATGAAAATTAGTATGAAAAGGGTGAATTAACCTAATAATGTCGACTATTCAATTAATAGAAGAAAAATGATGAATTTAATTAAACAAAGGATTATTTAATTATATAGTCGAAAGGGGTTGAATCAAGATGAAAAAATTGTTAATAATCGAATTCAAATGCACAATATTGATTAGGACAATCTTAAGTGTCTACATTTTGCCCCACTTGGAAGCAAGGTACCTATTGCATTGATTCAAAGACTATCACTTTTTAGATCAATGTTGCTGCTTAGATCACAAAAAATAGAAAATTCATGACTTTTTGGATGCCCCACTGTGCCCCAACAAAAGAAATTATGTTGGTATACTACCCCCTTGAGAGATCAAGCAAAAATTTTGATTTTTAGGTCGAGATCGCAACAAGGATGCAAGATCAATTCAACTCAAAGAGGACAAAAGATACTTCTTACAAAGATCATATGTTTAATGTAGACAGATTTTATGATGTATAGAAAGCCATTGGCCATGTGTAGTCTCATGTATATTTTAGTATATATCGCATAGATTCAATACTTGGATAGAAATGTTAGTAAAGATAGAAGAATAAAAAAAATAGGAGTAGAAGAATGAGATGTATATTGATTAGCCATTGCTTTGAGATTGATTTAGAAGTCTAACAAGCCTATGATTATTCGGATCCTTAGGTTTTGATGTATGGATGCTAGTGGTAATTGGATACACACTACCGGCCCCACCTCCTACTGATATTGCAACTAAAAAGGACTTTGAAAATAATGAAAAAGCATGGTTTTCTATCATGAATAGTCTATCTAGATTTGTGCAAAACAAAGTTATGTATCAAGCTAGAATGCACAAGATGTCTGGGATACATTGAAGAAGATATATGAAGGATATGACAATGTAAAATTGGAAAAGCTTCAAATATTGAAAGCTAGATTTGAAGGTTTGACGATGATAGAGGAAGAGAAGATCACAAACTATCTTTTTAGAGTTAATGATATTGTGAACTCTATCAAAGGATATGGAGAAGAGTTGAAAGAAGATGTGGTTGTACTAAAAGTTCTTAGATCAATGACATACAAGTATGATTCCAATATCTTAGCTATAGAGGAAGGGAGAGAAATATAAAAACTAACTCTGAATGAGCTACACAGTATATTCATAGCCTATGAGATGAGGATGAGAAATGACGCACCATCTAGGAAAGAAGCTTCTTTTAAGACTGTTAACATGGAGAAGAATGCACCTCCCAAGAAAGACAAGGTAGAGTTGATTTCATCGTAGGATGATGCGACTGATGAAGAGGAGGAAAACTTCATCAGGAGACTAAGAAGATGATCCAACAAATACACGGGTAAGTTGCCCTTTAAATGGTTTGAATGTGGTAAAGTAGGTCATTTCATTAATGAGCTCCAATAGGCACAATCTATTCCATCAAACTTAGGTGGCTTGGTTGAGGAAGAGCTTTATTGATTGTCCATTTGTGTTCATAATATTGGTTCCCCAAATCTGCAATCCACTTGAATCCTAAAGGGTTTTCAGGCCCGATGGTCAGATTCAATGAGAGATTTGGCCAACGAATGGGAGATTCAATAAAAACCCCTTTCTCCCTTGCACTTCAGGCTCTGTTAAACCTGGAAGGGTGATCCCAATAGTATCCTTGTAGATACTTGTGTGCCAAAGAATCAAACACACTCTAAACAAATGAATCTCCTTTAAATGCTTAACAAACACAATAGCCGAAAGACTTGGCTAACCTTCATGGTAATGTCTGGCTTAAACATGAGAGATCTATAATATGCATTAAATTCCACACACGCCCATAACAAGATGGATCAATAACATTGATTTAAAATTGTAGCTACTCACAAAACAGTCTCAGGAAATTGCAACATCAAGAGACCAGTGCCATATTCTAGGGTGGAGTCACTTAAACCATATAACTCAAAATACATCGCAACATTTACTTTGTCATAAATATGCATACCAGATGATGCATTACATCATTGATACCAAAAACTTAATTGGTCATTCTTAATAATCCCAACACACAGCTATATAAATCTCTATTTGTGTTAATATAGTTTAATTCATTCTTTGAATGATAGTAATAACACTAAATAGAAATTCAAGGAAAGAAAAGAACAAAAATACTTGCAATATTTGATTACTCATATTTAAAATCCATACAATATGTATTATGGAGACAACCAACTCAGATTATGTTATCATTTACACACAAATATGACAATTCCATGGTTTATTTCTCCATTACATGACTAAAATTAAACCAAAAACCAAAAACCAACACTATACATTTGAGAACTTGTTACAGAATGGTATTCCCATGAGAACAAAGAATGAGCAACCTCCTTCAAATGAAATAAAAAATTACATTTAAGGAAGAAGAAATCCTAAATGGAAATCTTCATCAAATACCTGACATACTTAGCACTATTGATTAGTAACTGCCCCTTTGCACTTCAAGAATCTTCAATCTGCACTTTGATTCATGCCTCTTGTGCTTGCCTTCTCCACCTATTAACAAAAAATCTAATTTTATTGTGAAAAGCCCTTACTCCTCATCATACCTTGCAACTGAAGAATATTTTGTTTGATAATTTTTGCCTCCACATTTTTCTTGCATTCACCTTTATTCTGTAACAAAAATTTACCCCTACTTTGTGGAAAACCTCACTTCTCAATTGATCCCTAGAGCTATAAATATTTAATATGTTCCTTCGTGAAAGCTTTTACTCTGTTTTTATTTTTCCTGTGCACTCAACACTATTTTTTACACTTTACTTTCCTTTCACATAAAAATCTCTTTACTTTTGCATTGGGAAAATGTAAAAATATTTTATGCATACTTCATATTTTATTTCTCATCTTGTTTCCCAACATAGGAAGTTTTTATTTTAACATTATAAAGGAATTAAATTCTTTTATCGGGCTGCAAATTTATCCATGCAATTTAATTATTTTCCTAGCAACATTTTACGTTTTACTCAAGAAGGCTTTAAAAATTTTACTTGAGCTATAAAAATATTTCACCTATGCTTTTTCACCTTACATTTTATATTTAAAGTCTATACTTTCGCCACAATTGAAACTTTAATTATATCTCAGGAAATATAAAATATCTACCCATGCAGATTATTCCCTTGCACACTATATTTTAAATATTTTTCTTCAAATATATATAATAGGCTTATCTTCCCCACTCCCTCATTACCTTTTATGACGACAACACCAACTCCCGCAGGCTGACAGACAAATAATTTATAAAGCCCACAATAAAATATTTGCAATACAAAGGAAGGCTTCATAAACTAATATTAAAAATATTAAAACCTTTCATAAACTCCTCCCTGCTTCCCTACCATCCTTTGGTGATGTCACAATTTGTTCCCACGGTCAAGCGAGGAAAGCTTCCTTAAATAGTGCTCGGGCCAAATATAATAAAATTTGGGTGCTAGTGCAAAAATGGAGCTTCTTCAAATAATCTAATCCGTTGTAGCTACAATCTCAAGAGGAATTTTTCCATGCTAGAGGCATTTTAAAAGATCCAAGAACCCTTTTATTGTGGCACGGGCTTTTTTACAAATGTTGGGTCATTTTTATGGTTGTAGGAACCTAAAAAATGATCAGAACAATGGTGAAAGTGTTCACAACACATGTGGATAAGTCTAGGCATCATTTGGAAGGTGAAAAACATCATTTGCAACACATATACAGTTTCAAAAATCTACCCTAAAGCCAAAAACGTGATTGCACTTTGAAATTTTCCCCATCTACAATAAAAGATCTCCTCATAGTGATGAAATGTATTCAAACCATGTGGAAAATGTAGACACTCAAAATATCCTGATCAACATCATGCACTTGATTCATTAACACCAATTCTTCACTTCCACACTAACAAATTAATTGAATAATCTTAATTTAATTAATTAAATTCATCAAAATTTCCTCCTTAATCAGATAGTACACTTTATCGGATTAAATCAATTTAAATCCTAATGTTCTTCCTTTAATTAAATAAATCAATTTTATTTAATTGAAATCCTAATGTTCCTAAACATCCTCTCATTTGATTTAAATAAACTCAAATATTTAAATTAAATGTCACAATCAAAACTAATTTCATCTAAGTTAATTAATCCTAGATTAATTAGCTCCTAACACTAATCCCCCATTCCTCTAGCTTTTAACTTTGCCCTTGGGTAAGTCGACCTAACCAATTTGCACATGTAAATCAATTTATTTGATTTAAAATTACCCTATTTTCATTCAAATATGGCATATTCTTGGAATATTCCACCCATTTGAATTTTCCCTCCCAAAGGACTTTTTTCCTCCACCTTTTGAATTGAAGGCTCTTACACAAGCCACCTCTTGGCTTTCAAATATCAACTACATGCATTTAACATGCACATTGTTCTAAATGTGCTCCACCTCCCTTCATTAGCATTTTGACAAGTGGCACAATGTCATTGGTCCCTTTTTTAATTCCACATTCTCCCCATTCTTCACTCTTCAATCCTTCTTCCTTATAAATAGAGGCCTTCTCTATTGATTTTGGGGACTCAACTTCATGCAAATCAATTATAATCATTGAAATTCCAAAGCATCAATGATTTCATCCACAATTTCATCCAAGTTAGCATAGAATTTCATCATGCATAGCTAGGTTATTGACATTTTGCATCAAGAATCACACATCCACCATCAAGCTTATCAAGGGATTGGGAAATGGATTCTTTCCACATCAAAGAAGCACCAATCCCCCTATGGGATGCTGGTTTGAGCATTAGAGTCATATTTCATTAGTAATTTATTTGGTATTTTACTTTGTTTTCATGTTCTTGTGTTCAAATGAATTTCATAGGGAATGCTTGTCTACACTTGTTTAAGGACTAATTTTTGATTGTTTGTTCATGTTTGAGAAAGTCTAGCCAAAGCATTCACATTTTGGCACCCACCATGGGGCAATGTGGATGTTGAAAAGGGTACGTAATTTAGCTTTAAGTAGTAGTTGTTGTCTTATAGATGAAGGTCATTTCAACTTCATTCATCACTTTTATAAGTGCAACTTCTCAATTTTCCTTAATTTTGAATTTCTTTTCAACTATAAGCGTTGCTTTTCAATTTGTAGTGAAGGTATTGGGTGTATTAAGTATCAAATGATTGTGTGTGCATGTATATTGTCAAATACTCATCACGTTTTGAAATAGGTATCAATCGGATAATGTAAATTTTGATTTGAGCTTGTAGTTTTGATAGTGAAAATCAAAAGTTTAAAATCTTAGGACTTATTGCCTACTTCAAAGAGCTAGTGTGTCATTTTAGTAGCTTGCACCATATTATTTTAGTAAAATAAAATAAGTTAAAAACATGTTTGAAAGGAGCAAAGGAGTTTTAAAATTGAGAATATATAGTCGTGTTTCTATATCAAATATAAATATGTCACAATTTACTACTTTCATATTAATGTAGATCCACACCCACTTCATGTAGCCCCTCTTGACATAACCCATGGATGATCTTATATGTTAGCTCATTGGGGGTGCAATTGGGTTCCATTTATTTCATCTAATTCAACAAATCCAAGGCATCGTTCAGCTCCCCTCATGCACATAGCCTCTAGATGAGGGTCGTGCATATGACTGTAGTGAGGAAAATTCTAATCTCCTTGCTTTGCATCAAACCACCCTACACTTTATTCTCCCACTAGATGAAAAAATCATTACACAACACTTAGGAAATCCTAATCTTATTGCACACAGCTGCCTCATCTTCACTTGTCTCTCATTCCTAGATATTTGCGCACCACATGACACTGAATAAATTTTAATCGAGCTGGATGCATTTATTTGATTATTATGCTAAAATGTATTGACTAATGTGAACTGCATTTTGGGCTTCATGGTTAATAATATTTGGTCTCTACTTGTTGTTTTGTAAATCTCATTCACACTCTCTGCTTGTCTAGCTATGCCAAAGAAAATATTTGGTCACATTTTAGATTCATTAATAAGCATTGTAAATTGTTAATATATTTATTAGAACTTGTGTTGCCATGCTCAAATCAATCTTCCAGGCCTTGGGTACCATGACGAAGCTTAGGGAGATTCCAACGAAGTATATTTCCTAGTCTTCTTTTATATGTTGAGATTTTATCATGACTTGACTAGCATTACTCTAGCATTGATAATGTCAATTATTTTAGAAATACCGGCACTGTCAAAGTTACCCATAGCTAATGTTTCAAAACTTTAATTGTTTGATCAGACATTGGAAACCTTATGTCACTTTGTGTGCACTAAAATAAAAAATGCATTAAATATTTTATTACATCAAAAAAAAAAATTTGCATCGAAATATTTGTTTGCTATGCTAAATATCAATTCATTAAATATCTTATAGACTTTTCTATAGTGCTATTCACGAGTGGAAGAAGAAGAAATTCAAAAGGAATGGAAGAAGAATACAAGTTTGAATCTCCAATTGTACAACCTTGAATCATTCTTTGTTTTGAGAAGGCATTTATTTTTCTATTATTGAAAATTATCCTCCAGATCACAAATTGATTGAATCGATCTTGTTGTGGTCACGTACAGGTGTTGAATGTTTGCCACTAAGAGGGCACATGCTATGGGAGTAGTCTGCTAGTAAATATTTCACTTGTGGAGGGAAGATAGAGATCTTTCTCTAAAGATAATGTCCATGTTAGTTTTGGAAAAAGAGTGAATCAGATATTTAATTGCTTTATTTCATTTCTTTAGTGTCAAGTAGAGCAATTGATTTAGTAATTTGCAAGAAATCAATCAAGATCCCACCACATGGAGGTCATTTCATGCATTAATGTTGTTGTATTACTAAACTAATAATGGCACCTAACTGCTATGCAAGTTTTAGAATTTAACTTTAATGGAAGTAGACAATGGGTACGAGTAAGTCACTATCGTATATTACTGTTCAAAATTTGATACATTGAAGGAATATTAACACTGTCATTTCTCTCATTAATATTGTTGCTACCCTCATTAATCATTGGCTATGCAAGGTGAAATCGAGCTTTGATGCATTGCATTGAATGTTGACTATTGTGTTCTTCAAGCTTTCTTTTTGCATTTACTATCGTTGTCCAAGGAACATTCTATGCGATTTGAAGTCTGTATTGTGGAAACATTGGTGGGAAGAAGAAGCTAAAGTTATTTGATTATGAAGACTGGATGAGAAAAGACTGTTGAATGCAAGATTCTTATTAATGCTTCATTTATCAATTCAAAAAATCATTAGTCTTTTCATCTAAAATCATTCTATTATTTGAAGTTAATGATTAAAATGACTTTAATTAAATAACTTGATCCTTGCATAATTGTCTTTTCTATCTTGCAGGAGGGATTTCATTTGCACAAGGAACTCGCAAAAGTGAAGTGTAGGAAACAATCTTTGGAGAATTTCTGAGTTGAAAGTGGGCCTTGAATTGGAACTTGAAGAGAGCATTTTTAAATGCTTATTGTAATAACCTAAGGCTTTCATTACTACTTTTGTTTTCTATTTTAGGAAAACTCACTTCAGTTTTGGGTTTAAAATTAACCATTGATTTGATCTCTTCAAAGTTGGTTAAAATTGAACTTAGAAACTTAGTAGAATTTGGGTTTTGAGGCTAAAATTGAACAAGCAACTTCAACATTGGTTTTGGTGCTATAAAAAGAACTCATTATTGTCTTTGATGATCTAAAACGAACTTGTGGTTACTTTTCTTTTGTAATCTTCTTTACAAACTAATACCATTCAAATGCGTATGCACTTCTCTCATGCTTCACTATGATCTTGAGAATCAAAAGCATTTTAGTGACATTAGGTTGTCTAAAAGATTGCCACCACACTTCAAGTATAGGTTTAAAATTGAACAAATCATGTGAGCATGAAGAAAAGGCATTATGTTTCTTCCCTCCTAAGTGCGTTAGGCGGTTGAACTACAAATATACTCCTTCACTATTGTTTACCTTTAGAGGGCTTTCCTTGGTGGGAAAAAGTACTCAACCCCAAGGAATGACTCAAATCGGTGATGAGCTAAACACCAAGCTAATCCCAACTAATATATAAATTTGAATGTTAAGGAAACTCATCATTACAGGTGCTCCTATGGAAAAGTAGGTTATACTCTTTGTATGGGTTGATCTTGCCTCTCATGTGGCCATTTGAATAGGTACCTTGATTCTCAACCAATCTGTGTAAAACCAAAAAGCCCTACTATTTGTTGGTGCAAGAGGTCAAACCTTTGAAGCCATCCCACATACTTGTGGTTCTTAGTAGAGATGAAGATTTCATCATGGGAGATTCATGAGAACTGAAGCTTGGATGACCTATAGAAGTGAGTGTCATGGAGAGGAGCTAGTGTGGTCAAGCTTCTAATCATCCACTTTGAATAAGCGAAGCTAGAGAAATCCAAGAGGGAATTCAACGAATATTTTCTTTTCCATCCTAGGGTTGCGCAATATTTGAGTCAGTTAAAACAAATTGCTTGGTTTCAAAATATTTAAAACAAACATATAACAAGGTCATAAAATTTCAAACCCTTTAGAAGAGGAAAATACCTTTGGAAAGTCCAAGTATTACTACTTGTCCCTAGGGATTTATCCTTAGAGGCTTCTCAATATTTGGGCTTATATCTCAATTTTCTCTCTCTAAAGTCAACATTAGGGAACTATTACCTTGATTCTTTTGATTTCCACATGATGGACCTTGTAGGATGAAAATAAATTGAGACATAGACATTTACTGGAAAAGCTAAGCAAGAAATTGTTTGTGGTAAAAGAAATTCATTAAGGGTATGTGCAGGATAATGGTGGGCCAAAAAGTGGCAATGAGGAAAAAAACACGTCTTTCATTGACCAAAAAATGCGAAAAGAACATGTTGACTTTTTTTAGGCTCGGGTGTCACCATACCAAACACCAAACCTAGTTTTTACAAATCGGATATCCGATTTGCAAAAAGCATATATAAAAAATGTTTGTTGCTGTTTTGAACTCATTTGGCAGCAAAGAACCCATGGGCGCACAGTGCATCCATCTTCGCTTAATGGATATCTGATTTGGGCTAAATTCGATTTGGAAAGGTAAGCTTTTTTATTTTTATTTGATTTGATTCAATTTTTATTTAGATTTGAATAATTTCATATGGTTTTTTGTGGTTTTTTTTAAAATAGGTTTTTGATTGATTTTTTGTGAAAATTTTGAATTTAGAATAGATTTTGATAAAAAAATGAATGTTTTTTGTGGATTTTTTTTCACAATAGGGTTTTTGATTGAATTTTTATGAAAATTTTGAATTTAGAATGGATTTTGATACAAAAATGAATGTTTTTTGTGGATTTTTTTTCAAAATAGGGTTTTTGATTGAATTTTTATGAAACAATTGAGTTCATAATGGATTTTGATTTTAAAATAGTGTTTCATTTATATTGTATAATTTTAGATTAATTATTTTTTAACTTTAATCAGGCATTATGGCTGCTGAAAATGAGAATGCACAAATTCCACCAGTTGAGAATGAAAATCCACCAACTGAGAATCAAAATGAAAAAATTCCAAATGCTCCACCACCTCCACATCCATCAATTGAAGACTTAATTCATGAAAAATTGAAACAATTGAGGGGCATTTGTGATGTTTATAAGAAAACCCCTCAATTATCCCATATGTCAAACACATTGACAGGAATAATTACAAATGTAGAAACCCTCTCCACCCAGCATAATGCCTTTCATTCGTGGCGAGAAACCATGAGGCAATATTATGCATGTGGATTGTCTTATGATGATGTGAAAGATCTCCAAATAACAAAATCCCAAATATCCTCTTTATTTATTAACCCCAGCACTGGTTTTCTAGTTAATGTTAACAAACCAAAACTTTCTATAAAATGGTACATGCATAGGGGCATAGTAGATAACTTTTGGGATTGTTGGTGTATGGTTTTTGATAAACCACCCAACAATAATCTTTATGTACCTTTTTACTTTATTAAAAAATTATATGTTGAGTTTTTGTTAGGGCATCATGTCAATTACTTTGACATTAAATCCTTCTAGGGCATTGGTAGAGGTATGCCTCAGGATAGGCAAGGGGAAGCTAGAGTAGTTAGGTGCCCACATGTTCCCCATCCTCCCCTTCCTTTGCCACCTCCAGTACAACATCTAGATATTACAAAGGATGCAGCCACACAAACTATCTAGGCCATTCACTCTTTGAGTGGTCTTTTGGTTTCCCATGCTTCTTCAGTAGCTCAGCCACAGTCTGGTGATCTTGGCGATGGATCCAGTGCTGCTACATCATCCTCCTCGGGTCCACATATTTGTGTGCCACATATTTGCAATATGTGCCAACAAATATGCTTGGGTCCTATTGTACAGCTCCCTGAGCATCCATTAGACACTTCTAATTATGACATCCAGGATGTGGAGATTATAGCAAATCACACTCAGGGGAGTGGAGCACACCCTACATAGTCCTCTCCTGCTAGAGAGGTGGACATTGGAGTAGTTACATAGGTAACATTTAAGGTGTAAATTCATAACTTGCATTTTTTTTTAAATGAATATTAATAAGAGATAGTATCAAATACTAATATTTATTTACATGGTCTATTTAACAGTTAATGTCTGAGGAGGAGCTCACACTGGTGACTGATAGCACCCTTAGAGCCATTTCATTTGGCCTCGACACGCACATAGTATGTATTTTCGCACTCACTCATTTACATTTTTTTATTGTATATTTTCTTGTCATTTGAATTGTTAGTAATCAAATTATATATTAACTTATATGTTTATCTTACTCTCTGCTTGTAGGAAACACCTAGTGCGAGCGAGGTGCGATGCTCTCCAGACTATGGAGGCACAGTGTTAGATAAAGGAAAGGTAATTGAACTCAAATTTGATTGAATTGAAATTTATAAGATCTTTTATTGATTATGCATACATTGACATAGATTTGTAGTTTCATATGTACTTGTCATTTTTATGTACAAGCAGTTGTGAGCTATACATCATTGCTGATAAGTGCCACAACACCCAAAGGAGTAGGTATTCGAACACCTGAAGGAGGAGGTGTTGAAACACCTCAAGGAGGAGGTGTTGAGACACCTAAAGCAGATACAGAAAAAGATCAACCTAAAGAGGTATGTGTTTATTTTATTTTGTGCTTGGTAAATATGTTCTTATTACTGACAATGCTATGCTAACTTGGATCAATTTCATGTTTTTGTTCACATATATAGATTGATGTTACAAAAGTTGGTTTGGTTAGTTCTTTGAGAGGGGTATATTCTAGAACTCTCAACCCTTCAAAGAGACGTATATTTTAGGTAATCAAGATTTCAATTTTAGAGTTCATTTATAATTCAATGTGTATTGATTTTTATGTTAATTATTCAATTTTAAATTATATAGTATAACTAATCTCAATTGTGGTTTGTCTTTTTCTTGTGCAGCTACCTTCAGAGCCAATGAGTGCTTCAAAGAGGCTCCATTTTGATGATCCACCAGTAGTTTAGGATGAGATAGAAATTTTGTCATGCAAATTTTGAATAGATATCGAGATGGCATATGCCACATATTGTAAAACTTTGTTTAAGTTGGTGTTGATGCCATTTTTGTATATGGACATACACTTGATTATTGGATAATTTGATATATATATATAGAAGTTGACAATCAAAATTTAATTTCCTCCTCATGTGCATGATTAAAATCTTTGAAAATTTAATCAAGTGAGCAATGGTTAAATATCAATGTGCAATAGCATAAAAAGAATGGTTAAATATTATGTAGTTTATATTCATATTGTTGATTGCATTGCATTGCACATATTTCAAACTCAAAGCATTATTTCACATTGCATAAGTAACAACTAGATACTCATATGATTAACCCTACACCATCTAATTTTCTTCTTTGTCAACTTTCCCATGCCTTAGTAAATTTGGTGGTCCATTTGCAACCATCAATATTTTTATATAACATAAATTCACCTTTTTCAAAAAATTAATATGGATAGACTCCCATATGAATACAAATAATATATCATATGACCATTCTTCATATACTTACTGGCACTTTGTGTCTTCTTAGATGAGCCAAAAGTTGTTGCCCAACTACCTTTTCCTTCATCAATGTTCCATATTTTAATCATTCCATCCCAAGATGTTGTGACCATTTATTGACTAGAAGATTCAATTATTTGCAGGCATGAAATGACATCATCATGCACTTTGACCTAGAAATTTAGGAAAAGAATACTATTAAAAGTTGTGAACTCTATGAAAAATAGATGTTTATCTGACTGCAACACCATCTAAATATGGATTCTTTTAGAAAATAAAAAGCAAGACATAACTTTTAAAAAAATAATTTAATCACAATGTATTTTTGACAAAGAAAATTTGTATAAACCGCTTCTCCATAATGGCTAGTATAGAAAATAATTTCATTGGTAGAACAAAACTCCAAAACATTTCTGATTTCCTTGATTAATTGAATCTTAAGTAGAATCCCCACAATAATTATGTTTTACATAAACCGATAGGAAAACAACATTTCTTGGTAAGTGCATCTCTAATATTTTATGTTCCTTGTACAATAATTTAAATACTTTTGAAGAAGTTATATGAAAATATAGCTTCTTAAATTCTTCTTTAATGTGAAGGTTAGTTTTGATAGTGAGTAATTTATTTCATAGATGGATTTTAGCTTTTGCTTGATTGTCGTGCACTGTACTTTCTTCTATAAATAAAATGAGACATGCTAATGCACATTTTCACTATAATTTCTCTATTTTCTTCCTCAACATATCTCTCTCTTGGGCTTTGATACAACCCTGTCAGGGCCTATCCTAATCACATTTAGCCCAAATCAAAAAGAAAAGTTCATGCATTGATTCTCCCTACACTAGCAGACCCTAGCTGGAGGTTTTATTTGATATTGTCAACAAACATACATCTTGTTGTCTGAATGAATGGGGGAGTTACAACCTTCCCAAGCAAGAGGTCATGACAACCATCAAAATTATACACCACAAACACTATTTATTTCCCTATGAGTAAAGGATAAGTGTACTTAAATAAGGTGTAATAGTAGAGAGAATAATATTGTTTAGGTAAAATTGTTTGCTCATAACCAAGATTACAATGATAAAAATATATATATATATATTGGGATGCTTAAATGCCTAAATGCTGAAATCCACTATGCTTGGCATACAGATGCAACCTTTGTGTGAAATTTCCCTCACAAATCCAAACAAGTTTCATCCTCCAAACTCTAGGAAACCAATGGGGTTTCGTTGAAAAATCTCCATAACCTAAGGGTTTTTGTCCTTAGATTCAACAAGTGAACACAAGTGTCCAACTTTGTAATTTTGGATTTGTTGAGATGATGTCCAAATATTATCCAAACTAATGAAATTGTATTCCTTATATAGAGGTTGAAGGCCTAATATGGGTTCAAAGTTTCTTTCCATTTTCTCACATTCAAATTTGGGCTCATTAATTGCATTCTTGGTTAGTCGTGGTCATGGGTGGAGTCCATTCAAATGGTGAGGTTTTGTGAAAGGGCATGCTTGAGTGTGGAGATCTAGGGAAATGATTGCTTTAAGTTCAAACAAATAATTATCCCAAGGTCCAACATCAAGGGTTGAGGTGATGGGATTCTTGGGTGTTAGGACACAAGACAATGGGGATCTAGGGGTTTGAGGATTAGAATACCCCATTGGCTGTTTTACAAACGTAAGACATTAGCAAAAGGCCCAAAGATCGAAAGAGGAATGTATGGTTTGAGAAGTGGTGGTCAAGGTATTAGGGTGTTATGCGAATGGAAAGGAAAAATTTCAAAGTCCCACAAGAGAAGGAAGTGGGAGGTGGAGGCACAAGGAATGAAAGAAATACATGATAGTATTAGAGAGTCTGAAATCCCACCCAAAGTAGGAAAGTGACCCATCTTTCAAAATCAAAGCATTATTTTGTATCATTGTTACATTGGTCTTGAGAGTGGTAGCTTAATATAGGTCTGGACAATACAAAGCCTGGTTTACCTATGCAATGTAACAGTGGCATAGGAAGAGAGATGTTGAAGAGTACATCAAGTCAGTGAGAACCAAAGTGTAATGTGTTTTAGTTTGTGGTACTCCTTTGTTTCTCTACAGATGTGTGATAAATTATTAGTTCAATGATGTTGAACAATTTTAGAAAAAAGAAAGTTGTGTCACGGTCTGCATTCAATCCAACAAGTAAAAATCAAAGCTCAGCCTCTTGGAATGAAAATGCTTGTTTGCAAAACAAATGAATAAGAATGAGGTAGTTAAGGTGTTTGAAGTTATTTAGAGGTCACTTTTAGGGTGGAAGGCTTAAAACTCCATTTTAAATGCACAAAAAAGAATGAAATTACTTTAAACCAAGTTTGTGAAGAAGTTAACTATGTTGCCCACTAGTTTCCCTTAAGAGTCCAAAGTATTAAAAGGTGGAAATCTTTGAAGGGATACTTCTCAGAGACCATGTTTCTTATAGACTCTTCATCCAAGGCTATGGCATTGTGTTGGGACCATCTACAAAAACCTCTCTCGGTTTTTGCTATCTCAGAGGTGTTTTCCTATGGTGATGACTTTTTAGTGGAGGGAAAAGTTGCAAAGTGGTGCAACTTTCATTCTACAATTCATACGACCAAATAGACTATTCCAACACGTCTATATGGGTACGTTTATGCTAGGGATGGTTCTCTCTTGCACCCAAATACGCCGAATCACTATAAGCTACATTGGACCGACAATTTCCCTTAAGAGTCCAAAGTGCTAAAAGGTAGAAATATTTGAAGGTCTATTTATCAGAAACCGTGATGCTTACAGACTCTCCATTCAAGGATATGGGATCATGTTGGGACCATCTAAAAAAACCTCTCTCAGTTTTTGCTATCTCGAAGGTGTTTTCCTATGGTGATGACTTTTCAGTGGAGGGAAAAGTTGTCAGATGCAAGCAGTGTAAAGATGAAAAGTGGTACAACTTTCATTCCGCAACTTGTACGACCAAACAGATTGTTCCAACACATCCGGATGGGTACGTTTACGCTAGGTATGGTCTTCTCTTGCACCCAAATATGCCGAATCACTCCAAGCTACATTGGACCGACGATTTCCCTTAAGAGTCCAAAGTGATAAAAGGAAGCAATCTTTGAAGGTCTATTTCTCAGAGACCGTGATGCTTACAGACTCTCCGTCCAAGGAAATGGGATCATGTCGGGACCATCTACAAAAACCTTTCTTAGTTTTTGCTATCTCAAAGGCATTTTCCTATGGTGATGACTTTTCAGTGGAGGGAAAAGTTGCCAGATGCAAGCAGTGTAAAGTTGTAAAGTGGTGCAACTTTCATTTCGCAACTCGTACGACCAAAGGGACCATTCCAACACGTCCATATGGGTACGTTTACACTAGGGATGGTCCTCTCTTGCACCTAAATACGCCGAATCACTCTGAGCTACATTGGACCGGCGATTTCCCTTAACAGTCCAAAGTGCTAAAAGGCAACAATATTTGAAGGTCTATTTATCAAAGACCGTGATGCTTACAAACTCTCTGTCTGAGGCTATGAGATCATTTTGGGACCATCTACAAAAACCTCTCTCATTTTTTGCTATCTCGAAGGCATTTTCCTGTGGTAATGACTTTTCAGTGGAGGGAAAAGTTGCCAGATGCAAGCAGTGTAAAGTTGCAAAGTGGTGCAACTTTCATTCCACAACTCGTATGACCAAATGGATTGTTCCAACATGTTTGGATGGGTATGTTTATGCTATGGATGGTCCTCTTTTGCACCCGAATATGCCAAATCACTATGAGCTACATTGGACCGGTGATTTCCCTTGAGTCCAAAGTGCTAAAAGGCAGCAATCTTTGAAGGTCTATTTCTTAGAGATGGTGATTTTTATAGACTCTCCGTCTAAGGCTATGGGATCGTGTTGAGACTATCTACAAAAACCTATCTTGATTTATGCTATCTCGAAGGTGTTTTCCTATGGTGATGACTTTTCAGTGGAGGGAAAAGTTGTCAGATGCAAGCAGTGTAAAGTTGCAAAGTGGTGCGACTTTCATTCCGCAACTCGTACAACCAAATGGACTGTTCCAACACGTTCAGATGGGTACGTTTATGCTATTGATGGTCCTCTCTTGCACTCAAATATTTCAAATCACTCCGAGCTACATTGGATCGACGATTTCCCTTAAGAGTCTAAAGTGCTAAAAGGCAACAATCTTTGAAGGTCTATTTCTTAGAGACCGTGATGCTTACAGACTCTCCATCTGAGGCTATGGGATCATGTTGGGACAATCTACAAAAACCTCTCTTGGTTTTTGCTATCTTGAAGGCATTTTCCTATGGTGATGACTTTTGAGTGGAGGGAAAAGTTGCCAGATGCAAGCAATGTAAAGTTGCAAAGTGGTGCAACTTTCATTCCGCAACTCGTATGACCAAACGGATTGTTCCAACACATTCAGATGGTACGTTTACGCTAGGGATGGTCCTCTCTTGTACCCAAATATGCTGAATCACTACGAGCTACATTGGACCAGCGATTTCCCTTAAGAGTCCAAAGTGCTAAAAGGTAGCAATCTTTGAAGGTCTATTTCTCAGAGACTGTGATGCTTACAGACTCTCCGTCTAAGGCTATGGGATCATGTTGTGACCATCTACAAAAACCCCTCTCAGTTTTTTCTATCTTGAAGGTATTTTCCTTTGGTGATGACTTTTTAGTGAAGGTAAAAGTTGCGAGATGCAAGCAGTGTAAAGTTGCAAAGTGGTGCAAATTTCATTCTGCAACTTGTATGACCAAATGGACTATTCCAACATGTTTGGATGGGTACGTTTATGCTAGGAATGGTCCTCTCTTGTACCCAAATATGTTGAATCGCTCTAAGCTATATTGGACCAAGTGAAATTAGGTGAAAATTTGATGCAGACACAAGGGCACAATCACAAATTCTTTCCAACCTTCCTATTTGAGGCATCTAACAAGATTATTCTAACCTCTTTGGACAGTCCAAAACTCCCTTAAAACTTGACAAGAAACTAAATACACATTTCCCTCTTTAACAACCTTAAACCCTTGTAATAGTGAGAAACTAGTTTTTGTCCAATTACTCCACAATCTTCCAAAACACCAGAAAAACACATGAATGATTCAAACACACATATCCATGTTGCACAACATATATGAGAAACAACATAGACTCCTTTGGACCAACGTTGACTTCCTATACATTCACCCTTCAACAGGATACTCAATTAGCCCAAGCCCAAAAATGCGAAGCAGCATACCTTCAAACACCACACAGACCCTTGAAACCTTGAGGCAACAAATAAATTTCCAAGAAAACAAAGATTCTACAATTGGATTCCATTTGTATGGACCTATAACTGTCAAATAAAAAAACCCTTGTTTTTAGTGTAATTCTTCAGGGTTTATTGGATGTAGCACTTCCACCACCTTAGACACCTTTATTTAGGCCCCAATATGCTTAAAAAACAAAGAAACTTCTGGTATCTCAGAGATTTTTGCAAACCCTAGGGTAAAAACTCTATTTTCAAGTGAAAAAAACTACCATTTTTAGACCTTTAACTCTTCATTTTATTTCAAAACCCAGTTCTCCACACCTTCCACTCTTGAAATAATGTCAAGACATGTAATAATGTTTCTACATAATTTTTTTATACAAAAATGCTTGAATGGCTTGTGCACAGGCAAAAAACACAAGAAAAACAGTAAAATATGAATTGAGCAATTGAAACTTTATTGATTCAAAGAAAAAAACTCCTTCAACCAAAACCATTCTTGATAATTTAAAACCACGAACCACCCCAACATGTAATTATGATAGAACTGAAGATAGAATCCATGAATAGATAATGTATTTGACCAATAACTCATTGAGAGCACAAATTCCCAAAACTAGCCCTCCACTATGAACATATCAACAAAGTAGGAACCCATAACATTATGGAAAGATGATCCACTTCTCCCAATATAACTCCCAAGCATTACATGTGAGAGATGGTCAATTTCATTGATGGAAGTACTCATTCTAACAATACAAGAGATTTACACATCAAATTGCAAGTGAATATAATTTACTATATCTCTGCATAAGAAATGCAAAACCTAATAGAAAAATGTATCAATGACGTACAAGGATGTATAAGAAAGTTCAAATTTGAAAATAGAATGTAAACTTAGAAAAATATAGATTTGAAAACCTTAATAATGTAAAACCCTAAAAAGAAGGTTGGATCAAGTGTAGGATTGGTTGGGCTCAACAAAATATAAAGAAAAAAAAAAGTTTATTTATGAAGTTAACCTAGGATAATTAAGTAAATGCAATGAATCAAACACAATCAACCTAACATAATTAAGGGTTACTCTAGATGTTCAAATTTGTTACTCATTTTTATTGCATTGAATCAAAATGTCTCACTATTAATTGCTCCAGTGCTATAAGATAAATGAATGTTTTCATGATTATAATGAATATATTGTATGTTATGAATGCTAGCGTATATCATCAAATTATGCCAAAAATGTGTTTAGTCAACTCAAAGTGAGTGAATGATGCCACTTAGCCAAAAGTTTGAATTTTGAATTTTAAAATGAAAGGGAAAGGTTTGTGACCATGAGGTCACCCTTGCAATTGAAGAAGTGTTCTAGAATGGTTTAATAGTTAAATCTAAGTGGATAACAATCAATTCCAGGTGGCTAATGGATAAATGAGGGCATACCCATTGGTGAATGTGATAAATGGGAAAATAAGGTAAATGTATAGATGTGTGTGAATAAGAATAGGATAGGGCTAATTGTATAGTGATTTAAGTATGCAAATTGATAAAAGGCTAGAGAGATGAGCTTGAATTTAGATGTTGAGTCACTACGTACATGTATCAAGAAATTTCTTCAAAATAGACACAAAATTGTGTGGGAAATGACATGGTATGCACAAATTTTACTGTTACAATTACACACATATTGATTTACAAATGCTTTGCATATAGATTAAATTTACTTCAAAATTAATACCTATTAATACTTCTTCTTTAAGAAAACATGATTATGTATTCTCTAATAAAACTTTCACCATAACAAGACTTGCAATTACTTCAATTGTAGCATACATAATTTCATATTGCACCTATCAATGTGCCCATTACATCTTCATGTGTGATTGCTAGTATATGTATGTCTCTTCAAAAAGCATAGATGGGTTAAGCTCTCTCCTTACTCTTTGAGTAAGAGATAGTAGGGGAGAGTACTATATAGTATTACAAAACCTAGTTCAAATGAGCATACCGATAGGGAGAGGGGGTATGATGGAGAGAGTTGAGAGAGAGAGAGAGAGGCAGGGACTGGGAGAGAGATAGAGGGAGGTGGGGTTAAGGGTAGAGGGTAAATGGTTCAAGGGTTTAGGGTTTAAGGGTTAAGGGTTAAGGGCTAAGGATTAAGGGTTAAGGGTTTAAGGGTAGAGGGGAGAAGGATAAAGGGAGTGAGTGAGTGATAGAAATACCTAAGAGAGAGAGAGAAGTGGTAGGAGGGAGAGACTTGAGATAGAGTGAGTGAGTGAGTGAGTGAGTGAGTGAGAGAGACCTGAGAGAGAGAGTGGTCCTAGGAGGGAGATACTTGAGAGATAGAGGGATTGAGTGAGAGAGAGAGACCTAAGAGAGGGAGAGGGGGTGTGATGGAGAG
>VDFB02270651.1:638992020-639066481 GCA_007258455.2 Sequoia sempervirens | reverse complement strand
GAGAGAGAGAGAGAGGGGGAAGGAGTGGGAGAGAGATAGAGGTAGAGGATTTAAGGGTTTAAGGGTAGAGGGCTAATGGTAGAGTGGAGAGACATAGGAGTGAGTGAGAGAGAGACGTCCTTGAGAGAGGGAGAGGGGGTAGGAGGGAGAGATGAGAGAGAGAGAGAGAGAGAATTAGGAGGGTAAGGGAGAGGGGAAGAGGGGAAGAAGGGTAGAGAGAGGGAGAGAGAGAGAGGGAAAGAGATAATATTTAAATATTTTATATGTTAGTAATATTAATTAGTTATATAATACTTTATATAATAGTAATATATATACATTAACTAAAATATAGAAATAATATTTAAATATTATACATAATAATATAATATATTATATATTAAATTATAAACTATATTGTATATTCTAAACTAGATATATTAAAATAAGCTATAAAATATTTATTGCATTTTCTAAATCATATATTATAAAGTATAAAACATTTTTAAAAATCATATATAAAAAAAATTGGATATCCGATTCAAATCGGATATCCGATTTAAAATGGATATCCAATTTGAAACAGATATCCGATATTTCTGACAAAGAATTTATTGCCTAGGGATTAGCCTTGGGTTTGCTTTGGTATTTGGCTTGGACATGCCAGTCCTAAGAAGTCAACACAAAATATGTGTTTATCAACTCACCTTGTTTTTCTAGACTTCGTCCATGTGGCTGACAACTTTATTTTTAGCCAAAATTGATGAAACGAAAAGGGTTTGTAGAGGAAACTTTCAGCTTTCCACCAATATAAATTATTCTTTACTTTGAATTTAATAGATAATTATTATTCAATTTCTATTAGAATTACGACTAAAGTCCTGATTGATAGGCTGATTGAAAAATTTCTATAACTTTCAAATGGTGTCATATTTTTTGAATCCAAAATATGTGCCACATTCTATGCTTCGTATACTATAGGATTAAAAAAAAATGAATTTCATAAAGTTTTGACCAAGTTAAGGTGGTCAGACATACGAGTTTTTATATTTTTAAAAGTTGTAATAAAAAATTCATAATTAATTATTTTCTTGGAAAAATTACAAAAAAATATGCATCACATCCAAACATGAGTCCTCTCTACTTATATCTAAAAATCTATATAAAAATATTATCATTTTATTGTGGTTAGGGTGGTCGACACACCTAATTCTTATTTTTTCCCCAAATTTAAGTACTACTCATTGAAATTTCAAATTTTCACCAAATAGACTTAAAAAAAAAAAAACTTAGTATTTTAGAAACTAAATTCAATTTTCCACAGATTCTATTCTTACATATTTTTGAAATAATATAGATAACTTATTCAAATTTTTATGTCAAGTTGCCTAACTCTGATTTTTCTGAATTTTCATTGCCACTTAAGGGCCTGTTTTTTCCATGATGATCCTGCACATACCCTTAATTAAGATGGAATCAATTAAACCCCACACATGTGCTTATTATCTTTTTCTCATATGGTTTTCTAGACAAACATTGGTGTGTTGATTTGAAATACTCTTAGGGAAAAGGCATGTTCTTCACTACCTTGGTCTTGTAAACAAGTCCTCTTAGGTTCATCTAGGACCAAATCAAATGCTTCATCCATCCCCAAACATTTATTATTCCATTCCACAAACAACTTTTAGAGATTTGGAAACATCCTTATGTAGACTTGGGTACATCCTTAAACCAAATCAAAATCACCTTGTTTAGTTAGGAGTGTGAGAATACATCCTTTCTCATACCTCTAGTTAAATTAGCACCTCATTGAACAAGTTCATCCTAAAGATCAAATTCCCATCTTGGGATTCACAAGTTCATTATCCAATCAAAAAATCAAAATCAAACGTTGAGTCTAGCATTGATCTAAAGTTCCTAAAATTTCAACCCCCATATCATTCACCCCTTTCATCCTTCATCTCATCATTGGTCCTAAATCCATTAGAGGTCAACAAGGTCAAAACACAAGAAGAACATGGAATATAAACTTGATCCATACATTATGAGGAATCAAAATCAACCAAACTATTAAAGCCTTACAATGTCGATTGATTATCAAAACTCACATTTATACAATCCATACATTGGATCACTATCTCCTACAAACCTCAATGGTACACAAAATGTGGGTATTCCCAATCTAAATTTTGGACCACCTTTCTCGATGGTATATTTAAATAAAATTCCAAACCTACAAATCTATCAACCAAACAATCAATGCATGAGTCTTCAACAAAACAACATTATCCCACCAAATTCATACATTCGAAATGTGACTATACCAAATACAAGCTTACCAAACATGAAAATATCAAATCCACACTTGGTGAAATTTTGGATAGATATGTTTGTGAATCACACCAATGTTGTTCAAAGCTCAAACAATATGTTAGCAACTCCATGTATTGATCCAATTAAAGGTAACACCATGCAAAATCAAGCTTACCTAAATCAAAGCAATGTGTTTCCCAACCACAAAAATGTTCAATTTTAACCTATAATTCCAAATCTAAACAACATCCCAAATTAGAACATTGTCCAAAATCAATTTGCCCATGATCCCATATAAACACCACAAGTATACATTCCAAATCTGCTTGAATAGAAACCAAGTCAATTATATCAATGGTGTCAAATTCAAAATCAAGATCAAATTTTGTGAAATCAAATTGCTTCACTTACTAAATTAACTATTTCATATCACCAAGAGATATCTCCACCCCGAAATCTACACACTATAGAAGGATTCTCTCATCAAAACATTGAGTTGTCTCCACAACCACATCAAGAACAATATCCCCAATGTCAAGAGGTTGGATATCAAGATCAACAACATAAAAAAAAACCCCAATCACCACATCTCCAAGATCAATCACAACAAGAATCACCTCAACAAGCACAAATATCACAAGAGCACAAACATGAATACACTCCTTTTGGAGATCCAATTGAACTAGTACTAAGAAACATACTAGATGCAAAACTCATCACTCTTCCAAAGGTAAGTGCTTTCAACTCTGTCCTAAACTTCCGTTGGAATAGGGCTAGATTTTATTGAGTATCATAGAGAAAATCTTCATAAAACATCAAATTGTATTCAACTCAAAAATTTCATCCAAGACTTTATTGATCAATAAATAATAACTGTTGAGGACAATGATCAAGATTCAATCACTACTGATAATAATGACAATATCTCAACAACAACTATTGAGAACAATGATAAAGATCAATCCATCAATGAGCACCTTGAAGTTGTGTCTACCTCATCCAATGATCAAATCAACATATATCAAGAGTCGCTTTTCAATCATGATCAAAATCCACCAAAAATTTACAACAATGATCAAATTCAAGAAATGTTAACATCATTTGATCCTATGGTTGAAAACATTGATAATCTCTCCACCACAATTGTTGAAAACAATGATCAATATCTATCCATCAATGAGCACCTTGAAGATGTTTCTACCTCATTCGATGATCAACTCAGCATACATCAAGAGTCACTTTTTAGTCGTGAACAAAATCCCTCAACAATATTCGACAATAATCTATTTCAAGGAGTGTTAGAATTATTTGATCCTATTGATATAATCCATGATCCATCAACCAATGATCATGTTGAAAATGTCTCTACATCACCTAATGAGTTAGAGGACATATCTCAAGAAATTATTCCAAAGCATGATCAACATCTTTCACCTAAGTCTAGCAATGGTCCTTTCCAAGACATATTGACATCCTTTAACCTCATGGTTACAGATATTGAAGGAATCCTAAACTCAACATTTGATCCAAGTCCACTCAAAGACCAAGAGGGGTATGTGCAGGATCATAATGGAAAAAATAGGCCTTAAGTGGCAAAAAATTCAAAAAAATTAGAGTTAGGAAACTTGACATAAAAATTTGAATAAGTTATCTATATTATTCCAAAAATATGTAAGAATAGAATATGTAGAAAATTGAATGTAGTTTATAAACTACTAGGTTTATTTAGAAAATTAAAAATCTATTTGGTGAAAATTTAAAATTTCAATGCAGTAGTACTTAAATTTCAGGGAAAAAAATAAGAAGTAGGTGTTTATCTAACCACCATAGCCACAATAAAATGATAATATTTTTTTATAATATTTTAGATATAAGTAGAAGACTATGTCTCGATGTGATGCATATTTTTTTGTATTTTTTTTCCAAGTAAATAATTAATTATGATTTTTTTATTAAAATTTTTAAAATATATAAAAAATCATATGTCTAACCACTTTAACTTGGTTAAAACTTCATAAAGTCAATTTTTCTTTTTTTAATCCTATAGTATACGAAGCATAGAATGTGACGGATGTTTTGGATTCAAAAAATGTGATACCGTTTGAAAGCTCTAGATGTTTTTCAATTAGCCTATCAATCAGGACTTTAGTCGTAATTCAAATAGAAAATGAATAATAATTATTTATTAAATTCAAAGTAAAGTATAATTTATATATTGGTGGAAAGTTGAGAACATCCTTTAATAACCCTTTTTGCTTCATCAATTTTGGGTAAAAAAAAGTCGTCAGCGACATGGGCCATCATATCACTTACATATCGCCGCTTTTTGGCCCATCATGATCCTGCACATACCCAGAGGATATTGAGCCACTTCCCATGCCCAATGAAGACATCCAAGAACCATTTGTAAGCAATCCATCCTTAGAAACTGACCCCTGTGAAGAACTTGATCCAAAGCATGTCAAAAGCAATTCTAAAATTAATCAAGATGAAGAATTCATATCTCCAAGATACTACAATGATCTAATGGACACTCTCCACTCTATACAAGATGTCACAAATGATGATCATATCCATATAGAACATATTCCTCCATCTAACCATGAGATACTTACTCTTAATGGACATGTAGATGATCTTCAATCAAAACAAGAGTCTCATACTCTTGACACCATTACCAAGGAACAAGAGTCTCCTACTCTTAACATTTGTACACATGATCAAGATATAGAAAAATCTAGAGACATATCAAAAATGGGTCATGAAGAAGGCTTCTACACAAGTTGTGAATCAAAAACATTCTGTGAAGGAATATAAAAAATGAATCATGAGGGAGACTTTTATGTGGATAGTGAATCCTCAACACCTCTTGAAGAAGCATTAAAATATGATATTTCACAAAATAAAGCCAAAGATATGAATCAAGAAGTTATCCCACTTATGGAGGATCCTATCACTTATAATCATGGATCACTTACCTTTTTTCAGGAAAGCTATCTTATTGATGAAGGGTAGGGTATGTGTAGGATCATCATAGAAAAAACAGGCCCTTAAGTGGCAAAAAAATTAGAAAAATCAGAGTTACGAAACTTGACGTAAAAATTTGAATAAGTTATCTATATTATTTCAAAAATATGTAAGAATAGAATTTGTAGAAAATTGAATATAGTTTCTAAAATACTATGTTTATTTCTTTTCAAAAAAATCTATTTGGTGAAAATTTGAAATTTCAATGTAGTAGTACTTAAATTTCAGGGAAAAGATAAGGTGTCTGTCTAACCACCCTAACCACAATAAAATGATAATATTTTTTTATAAGATTTTAGACATAAGTAGAAGACTCATGTCCAAATGTGATGCATATTTTTTTGTAATCTTTTTCCAAGTAAATAATTAATTATGATTTTTTTGTTACAACTTTTAAAAAATATAAAAAACTCATATGTATGACTGCCTTAACTTGGTCAAAACTTCATGAAATTCAATTTTTATTTTTTTAATCCTATAGTATATGAAACATAGAATGTGATGCATGTTTTGGATTCCAAAAATGCGATACCGTTTGAAAGCTATAGATGTTTTTCAATCAGCCTATCAATCAAGACTTTAGTTGTAATTCAAATAGAAAATGAATAATAATTATTTATTAAATTTAAAGTAAAGCATAATTTATATTGGTGGAAAGATGAGAATCTCCATTAAAAACCATTTTCATTTCTTAAATTTTGGGTAAAAAAAATGTCGTTAGCCACATACCTTACAAATACCCATCATATCACCAGTTTTTGGCCCATCATGATTTTTCACATACTCGGTACTCCCCTTACAATATAAAAATCACAAAAACAATAGATAATAGCACAAACAAAATGCAAGAAGGAAAGAAAATATTTTCTATTATCACTAAAATGAAAATGAAATTAGAACATTATATTTTCCATCACATGGGCTTTTTGATTACATAAATTTGCAAATCTGCAAATTGGAGCCACCATCTACTCTGCTCTAGCCTCCCCTTACATCCTTTATTTGGAGGGTGTAACCACCCTAGAATATTCTGGAAAGTGTAACCGCCCTAGAATCTTCTAGAAAGTGAACTTAGGAAGATATTTTTCAATTTTATTAATTTTGGTATTACAACTTCACGAGGTCATAACTTTTGATCCAACTGTCAGATTTTCTATTATAATACTTTTTTAGAAAGGTCTCGCGAAATCTTGTGCTGGAAGTAGGGTCTATAGGCCAACTACTTTGGCTTTCCACCAATTTTCAAGCCCATCCAAAGCCTCTAAGTGCCTCAAAATTAACACCAAATATTTTACTAGGAGTTTTAAAAGTTAAAATTTTAATATCTCTCAAATTACAAATGGTATTGAAGTGATTTCTTCGCTATTTGCTTCAATTTACCATTTTGGAGGTCTGTCTAAGATTTCATGTCCAACTGTGCATAAATGAAAATTTACAAAAATAGTAACCCTACCAAATTTAGCCCTTATTAAAAAGAAACAACATTTTTTTTGGGTGATGGAAGATTGCTCTTACACCCTAGATGATCCTGCATCAGACACCCGAGGTAATTTGAAAAGTGACCCTGTCACTTCTTAGGAGTTAGAGGGAAACCAACTCTAGTAGAATTTGGCAAATAAATGACTACATGACTAAAAATTTTAGTCAGGTTACTAAAACTTTTAGTCACGTGACTAATACTAGTAGAATTTGACAAATATATGACTACACGACTAAAAAATTTAGTCACAACAACTAAAGATGACTAAATAAATGACTAGTTCGATCATCATAAGTGACTAATTTGATTATGGGTAAAAATCACAACTAAATAATTAGTCATACAAATAAAAATGACTAAATAATTAGTCACACCAATAAAAATTAGATAATATGATATTAAAGTGGATAATTAAAAAAAAAATTGAATTGAGGGAATGGATTGTATTATAATATAATATAATAATATAATATAATATTTATATTATATCATATTAGATTATTAATATTATAACATTATATAATATATATTATTATAAATATTTAATATATATATTATATTATATAATATTATAATATAATTATTATAAATTATAATTATATTATATTATTATATATTTAATATTATATAATATATTTAATAATATTTACTATGCAAAATTAGAGATTATGTATTATAGTTTATTTATTTTGAATTCCATTTTGAAATCCAAAACACACAGATAAATAAAGTGGCAAAATCATAACAGTAATTTTCATTTTAATAAACATACTTTAAAATCCTAAAATAAACACTAGCTCACCAAATCAGAGAAATGAAAGGTCAATACCAGCGATGAAGAGTTTGGAGGAGCTAAAACCAACAATGACAAGAGCACTCTCTCTCCTTCGAACGGTCTCGGTCAGATGCAACTCGACTCTGCCGGTAATGGACGACAATGGGACTAAATTTTGAATGTCTATGGCTTGGGTGAAAAGTCTGGTAATTTCATTATTTATTAATTTCAATTTAATAAAACATGCTCTAAAACCCTCCTTGAAACCTTATTTTCAAGCTACAGCTCACCAAATTGGATGTCGTAATGTAAAGGATGTCGTAATGTTAAATGATATCATAATGTTAAAACCCTAATGTGCTCATTATTAGGATCTTTGGCCATATTTTCATTTTAATAAACATACTCTAAAACCCTCATTGAAATATTATTTTCAGGTTACAGCTCGCCACACTAGGGAAGTGAAAACCCCTAAAGAGCAAGGGAGGGGTCTATCTGCTTATCACCAAGTGTCGTAAGGTAATTTAATTTTAGTTGATTCACCCATTTTTCTGAAATAAAGCAATGATATCGTCCAAGTGTAAATTTGGAAAATCAATGATCAATGATCAATGGCATCAATGCAGTAGGTAGGGGCACATCATGTGACTCAAAAGTGTCTAAAGAATTAAAAACCTAGGAAAAATCTATTTCTACAAACTCTCATAGGGAAGGAAAAGCATCCATCCTATTGTTGAAAATAAAACCAGTCGAATTCCATTTCTGATTAGTGCATCCTTATTTTTTTGATATATTTGTAGTCCTTTTGGGAGACTGTATTATCTTATAGGCTATGTTCTCTTTAGTAAGATGTAAATTATGTGAACACGGAATGCTAAGGATGCTAAGACTCTTTCCAAGACTATCCAAACTCCCATTTTCCACTCTCAAAGCATGACAACCTCGTTTGAAACCAAACCAAGTTGTTGAGACATGAATCAAACTTGCACGCACTGATTAGGAGGTAATTCAGACAGTAAAGGTATTAAGTTAAATATTACAATCTGTCCCAAATACAAGCAAAAGTAAATTCAATTTTAAGTAGGATTTGAAACAACAAGGGAAAGAATTTAAGCCTAAAAAAATTGGTGATTGATTTGAAAAGAAAGAGTCCCTTTGTATGCTAGCTTGGAGAATGACCAACCATCACCTACTCTCTACACTTCCTTTTTATCCTAGTGAAATCCAAATTATTCTTACATATGCATATGTGGTAGCTTTTACAAATCCATCAATATTTTCACAAAATGTAAGCTTTGGGTGAAAATGTTTATTAAAGTAATATAGGACGTCATTGGTGGAGAGATGGGAAACATCATTACCAAGGATGTTGGACTCCAAGAATGTCTTTCTGTGCACATTTTCTAGAGCATGGCCACCATCTTGAGGTTATCACTCTCATGTTTAAAATTGTTTGCAGATATCCTCGTAGTCCTTTAGGTATTAGATACCTACAAGATGTAGACTGTCTTAGTGGGAAAATAAAACATAGTTGAGTTGCTCACTAAATAAATATTCGTCAATCATGAGGAATAACGTCAAATAGAGAAGTCAATCCAAATAAAAATAGAGAAATATAATCAGTGAGATGCACTTAAAACCTAAGAGAACATGGAAGCTATAATAATTTAGCTTCTAAATTCCCATATTAGATAAAACAACCAAAACAAGTTCTTTGCGTGAGCTGGAGTCCCTACCATAAGCAGGTCTATTTATAGGGAGAATAGTGTTATGAGTATTTTGGAGTTGGTTTCTAGCCAAACAAAAGCATTATGTATAACAGATTATGCTTCAAATTCTCCTAGTTGTGAACAAAGGTGCTCGTTCACTTCTTTCGCCAATCACATTTACTAAAATTAACCAAACTGAGAAATTTCCCATCGTTAGAGAAGCTACCGTTAAATTTTCAATGTAACTTGACCATTTAAACATATTTCTATAAATTAACCAGACTGACATATAGCATCCTCACCCAACTTAAGCATATTTACTTTAATTAACCAAACTGAGAATTTTTCCATAGGTAGATAAGCCATGGTCTGATTTCAAATGTGAACTTCATACAGATGAAAATGTCCAGACAACATACATGGTTTCTACTTACATACAAACTTGAGCTCCTCTGGCTGAACACTTAGAAGTTCATTGGCGATGTTTTCTCTCAAATCAAACACAGATCAATGAATTCCAGTGAATTATAGAAAATCAAGGAAAGTTTTCTAGAGTATACAAAGCAAAAGAGTAAGCCTAAGAAACTCAAATATACAAACTCTTTAACCTCTGGAACTCAATTTATTATTAAAAAGCTAGGGAAAAAAAAAGAAAATACATAGATTACATTGTGAAAAATTAAAATCCAGAGTGAGTGAATTAGTCCAAAAAAAATGAAACTAATTCATTTCTTAGCATGTCCTCTATCTGGTTTTGGAGAAATGCTAACTATGTTCTCGGATGGCTGGAGCACAGAATTTAAATTTAGTCAGATTTTAGGTTTGAATTTCATCAAACATGACTATCCTTTATGATGCAAATAAAAAATCATAAAGATGGAGAATGTGAACGAAAAATAGTTGTGATTCTTTGCCCCCTACACATAACCTAATTGTAGTTACCTCTAGGCTCTAAGTAGCTTATCATTGGAAGTTTAAAAAAGAAAACTTAAATGAGCAAATAAATACCATAACACAAACTTGTGAAGCAAGAAAATTTGGGTAAAATAGAATTTCCTAATTAGTCTGAGTTCAAAAGAACCATTTCCATACTTGACAAACCTTATGTATCCTTGAAAATTCATAAGTAACATGCAAAAACTTGTTTGATATGCCTATTAAAGGTGATCTGTGACACGATTTTGATAGTCATTTCTATTGTGTCATGTCTAAATCATTAATTATAGAACTTAGGATAGTCAAATGTGAATTACATCATATCAGATTAAATGCATAGTATAATAGCATTTCAAAATTGTAATGCTAATTAGGCTGGATTACTACCTATAACCATAACACTCGGGCCATTGCTAGAATATGTAATTAACCACAAACAAAACTTAAATACTAAGAAAAGAATGATACAAGGTTTGCTGATTTGAGCTCAAAGACGAAAAATACATAACAAGCATTTTATCCCCATATCTTTTATGGTTGGGATAATTGCCATAAGTGGTTAATATTGGAAAATGCAAGGATGTACCACATGAAATTTGATGCAGTCTCAATACAATGCAGTGTAACTGAAATCCAGTCCACCAGATTTACTATAAATAAGCGAATTTCTCTGAGATTTTCTCAAAAGATACAATCCATTTTCTCACTGCTACCATTCTTATAGTAGTATTACATAGCCATAGTTTCAGATAAAACTTTTCATTGCCATTTTTCATAACTGCAATATTGAAGATATTGCCATGAAATAAGGTTAAATTGCTTTTCTTCGTAGAAAATAGAACAAAAATGTGTTACAAAATTTTAAAGCTGTGTACTTCCAACATTTATAAATTATGTTTTATGTTAAGCAACAACCAAAGAAGCTTTAGAGAATCAAAATTTAATGCAGTTTTCTTTATACCAAATATCAAAGGACAAAATTCTATTATTAATTTCTAAACAGCTCTATCTTCCAAAGTCTGCTTGCCAAAGAGGTTCTTGTTGACAAAAGATTCTAAACCCTTTGATTCAAGGGGAGCAGAGAAAAAATCAAGTTGAGTAAAGACATCAAGAATTGAATCAAATTCTAGCCTCTCCAGTAGTGATAACATCCATCCCCTTTTGTCTCAGAAGCATCTCCATAGGTTGATCACTTTGTCTTCCAACATTTCTGAAACAAAACAGATTCGTTAGCGGGAAAGAGGAATATAATATTTTGTATGTAGACGAAGCCAAAATACATAGTTTTTGTCCTCGAACAATTTCCAACTCACCATTATTGAAAATTCATTCAAACAAAAAATCACATTTTAAATGCTAATATTGGTTTAAGGTTGTAAGTTGTAACCATTCCTTTCCTATTATCATAAACTAAAACAGATTTCAACAATAATAACAACTAAAAATAATTTGCAATGATGCTAGGCATAACAAATCTCCCAAAAACATTCCAAACCACTGCCAAGGTCTTGTAGACACATTTTCTCCATTCATCCTCTTGTTGCATATCATTCTAGCATTGTTCATATTGTTGAAAGCAGTGACAACTCCAACAAAATACCAGTTCCCCAATAATTAATAATAAATCAAAAAAAAATTGGTCAAATACCCACATGCATATAAGGCACGAGTTTAAACACCTGCAGAATGGAGTGAACACTTCTCAAGAAGAGAAAGAGAAACACTAACAAAATAGCTTTACCATTCAAAATTAAACAGCAAGTAATACAAATGTTTCTACAATAATAGATTGTAACAATGCCAAATAAAAGAAAAAATGAAACCAGTGTCACTAGACTTAAAAGACCAAAGACATAAGCCTCCTTGAAGGGCAGATTTCTCAGTCAGATGCCTCTTTTCTCAAATGAAAAAAGAGGGTTACTTGTAGCCAACAATGGTGCAAAGCTCAGAGCATGCAAATTTCAAGGTTGTAGTGGGAGAAATAAAATGGCAGTGTTATGAATAATGGATTCCCTTTGTTAACTATTGTTTGAATATCATTGAATATAATCAATGTAGAATAGCAAAAATGAATCATTTTATTCAAATATCATTTGAATATAAGTTATGGTTTTGTTTTTTATTCATGGGAAAAGGAATGATAATGCTTTTTGGATAACAAAAAAGAATTGAATAGTAGGCATAATGACATGTAGAATATAATATATTGAATTAAGTTAAAAAAAAAGTTAATGCTTTTGAATAGCATATCACCTAAAATAGAACTACTATGAGTAGTATGAAGCATATAGGAATTGGGATGGTGCAAATGAACAGATTAAACAAGGTTATTCTATGGTCAAATTCCGAAGACAATTTTTGTTTCAAAATGCATTGCATGCATAGACTAATGCCCCAATAATTCATATGAGATCAAGAAAAACTCACCAAATGCCCGCATGCATATAAGACACAAGTTTAAACACCTGGGCAACTTCTTATCACCTATAGCATTCCACACAACTATTGTAGTAGCCTACATAATACCAGTAGCATGACTACAAGTGAGTTGCCATGCATCATGTGCCTAGCCTTCAACCTTCCTGATTTGAACTACTGAACCAATTTCATATCACAGAGCATAGGAGTCAAGTTGATATTCTTCAATGCTCTAAACCACTAAAAAATCTTGAAAATTTGAACATGCAAACTGCCATCAAAATATCACTAATAAAGAATTAATATTCACTATGTAATTCAATTCTCTTAATTTGTTAAATTAATTTCATGTGTGATCATTTTTTTATCTCGTGAAAATTTTCCACACAACAATAGTTTTTTAATAACAAATGAAAAATAGGAATGTAAAGCGCAAAAAAGCAATCTAAATAGCCAACAACAATTCAACTATATGATATATTTATAGTGAGAAATGCAACAATTTGCCAATATGTTACAAGAAACTGACCAGTTAAAATCATCAACAATACAGATGAGAGAGGGAGGAACAGAGAAAGAGATCCTTGCAAAGAGTTTCCCGACACCTTTGCTCTGTTGTGCTGCTTAGTATCTGGATAATTAATATGAGGCATTGCAAACAAAGAAGAATGGGGAATATGTTCAGTGATGAAAATTCCTCTTTCAACCTCCTTGAAATCATCTGAGTGACTAGCTTCATTTACTTTGATAGAATCTAGTAAGAACACTATTTCATCATCATCAAAACCTCCTTCCCATTCTGAAATTGGGAGAAATTGAAATTCAGGGGGTGGGGGAAAACACTGGAAATTAGATATCCCTTGAAGTGATCTATCTAAAGGTCTTGCAGGATCAAACTATTAACAAGTACTACAAAAATCCAAATGTTGCAAGGTAACAACCGCAGAAGATGAAAAGCTCCATTCAAGCATATGTCCTATTCCACTTCTTCCCTAAGGATCCCTCTATCAAAATTGCATTCAGATTTGGCCTCATGAGAACCACCAACATCCAATTGCATAGATTTAAAAAAACCACAAGATGAATAAGCACCATTGCAGCATTAATGCTGCTCCACTTCTTCCCTAAGAATTCTTCTTTCAAAACTACCTTCATCTCTGGCCTAGTGGAAATTACAAACTTCCAATTGCAAATATCTAGCAATCCCAGAAGACAAAGAAGCTCCATTCAAGCATTGGTATTGTCCTACGCTTAGGGTTTATGCCATGCCCATTATATTCATCTAATTAATACCAGTGCTCATAAAATGTCCAGCAGAATAACTATCAAAACACAACACACTTAGAATACCAATGGCAGTTAAGAGATAAGGGTTGATACTTACCTTTGAGCAAACAATAGAGAACCCAAACACTTGACCATCAAAAGCATGAAATTCCATAACACAGGCTCAAAATGGAAATGTAATTTCCCTATATACATGAATGCAAAATGTGAAAGCATCACAACACACATTAACCACCTTAAACCCCCCAGCAAATTAGCCTCAACACTTTCCCTTGCCATATGCTTGCATGTTGCCCATCTGCAGCCACCTCACAGGCTCTAAGAAGCTACAAAATCAAAGATTAGCTTTTATCTCTTTTGAAGAGAAATAATTCCCATCGCCCAGAAAACATTAGAGTTGGTGTTTAATTTTTATCCTACTTTCTCTATGATTGGCTGTTTCATTATCACCTGATTTTACAAATCAAAAATTGTTTTGTTTCCCTGGGAAAATTCCACAGTCCAATCAGAAATGCACGTTTTAGCATTTTTGAAGAAAAATAATTTCCAAACCTTCAGAAACTTTAGAATTGGCATTACATATTTTTGAGGGCATAGCTATCAATTTAAAATAATAAGCAAAATCTGTAGGTGAAAACATTAGTCTCCGCCTATAAGGCAGGGACTAACAAGAGGTCAAATGCCAACATTGAAATAGTATAGCTCAAAATTCCATTCCGAACACCCTTATCTTGTTGACCTCTACTAATTAAATAATTTTAATATCTATGATAATAATGGTATGATTAGTATAAAAAACACCTCACTATCTCCAACCTGATCAAGGTCATTGAGAGCTAACTATCTTAAGGATCCATAAGAAAAACATTCCTTCTATAGCTAGGCATACATTCTAGACCTAACTAGATCAAGATCTTCAACTAGATCATAAAGAGGAATCATTCTCAAAGAAACACTAAATCAGAAGGCTTATAGCCTTCTTTTCAAGCCTTGTGCTCTATAAGACTGCAGATTCTAGCTCAAGAACACTCATGAGAATATGTTAGAATAAAGACTGTAAAGCTACCAAGGAAAAAATCATAAAGCTTCATAACAAGAAAGGGTAGAAATAGCGTTTCATCTCAATATGGCCAATATATATGATGAGTAAGATGGTGGTGGTGCATGGAAGAGTTCATACACCTTTACTTTTCAAATATAATTTCCCACATTGAAGTAAGAAGTGACATAAAGACTGTAAAGCTACCACAGAGAAAAGCTTTAAACTTCATATGCAAAAAGGGCATAAACAACATTTTATCTCAAGATGGTCAACATATATAACAAGTAAGATGATGGTCATGTATAGAACAGTTTATACGCATTTACTTTTCACACATAATTTCCCACATTGAAGTGAAAAATGACATCCCTCACCAAAAGGTTTATCAAATCAAGCTTTGAGCGACCCATTAAAGTATTGAGACCAAAATCAGTTGGTATACTCTTTTACCCACTTGGATTTTTTTACCAATTAATGGTTTGTCCCTATGGAAAAGCATTATTGTTAAAGAGGCTCTTAATTCTTAACATTTTTGAAATCCATAACAAATTAAGTGCTAATAACGTGAACTACTTACCACACAAGTAGATTGAACACCTCAATTGAGTAGACCCTTGCACTTGCTCTCCCACTTCTATTCGAGATGTCTTATACAAACAAAAAATTACAAGACAATATTTAATATTTATAATTTTACAAACATGTCAAGTTAAGATTATTACCAACAATAGAACAAATTCTTCCTTGGGTGATAATCTTAAGAACTTTTGGCAATTAGTATTTTAATAGCTCTTGTGATCAATTCACTTTTTGAGCTTGAGGTGTTCCCATAGCAAGTAGTTCCTTCAACAACCAAGTTGGGTGAAATGGCATTCTACATGCAATTGATGGGATGTTCCTAAAGGGTACACAATAGAAATGGATGATAAATCAATAGACTATAATAAGAGAAGATACGAAATTTTTTAAATCCCAACATTATAAATATAATAATATTCTTAATCTAATGCTTTCGCACATAATCTGCAAATTCATCCATTGGATGGATGAATCTGCAGAGTATATAATATCAGGCTAACAGATAATTATGTTAGCATGTTGGTGCATTTGACGAAAGAAAACCAATGCCTCCTACCAATGACCACTCTATGCATAGCTGGTGATCATGGTATTCCAGGTGGTCACATCTGCTTCAACACCATCTTCCTCATTAACCTAAAGAATTTGGATGCAACAACAGTGTTCCCTCTCTGAGCATACCCTGTAATCAGAGTATTCCATGAAATTCTATTCCTATCAACAATTTTTTCAAACAATTAGTGTACTTCTTCCATTGTAGCACGCTTTGTATACATTTCCATGAGTGCATTTTCCACACAAACACTTTCCTCATACCCAATTTTAATTATGGAAGCATGGATCTCTCTCCCTTGTTGTAGAGCCATTAGCTGAGCACATGCCGTTACAACCTTGGGATAAATATAATGGTCATCCTGCAAAATCTCTTCTTGCATTAGCATTTGATAATAGATATCAAGTGTGTCTTCGTAATAGCCATGTCTCACATACCCCACAATAATCTCAGTCCATGCAAACACATTTCTTTACGACATTTTGTCAAACAGTTGGAGTGTAGTGTTTACACATCCATGGCTACAATACAAGTTTACTAGTTTGGTTTGTAATATATTGTTGTCTACTCCATTCAAAATCACACGAGCATGATATAATTTGACTTCTGTGAGAAATTTTATGTTTTGGTGATTAACTATTTCATCGTTGCTCTAGAATTTTCGACTGATAGTACTGAAAGTGGCCTTGGCACATTGACATTGATATGAGAATTGGAACATCTTTTTTAGGATTTGTGATAGCATAATGTGGGCAGTATAACATGGATTCCAGAGAGAAATTTTCAAAAAAATTCGAATAAACTTGTTGAATTTGTTTGGAAAATAAAATTCCCAGGCTCACAGTACGTTTAGAAGTTTCTACAGCTCCTTTGTTTCTCCTCTCTTTTATTTTTCTCTATTTTGATTTTGTGATTAAAAGATTCTTAACTCGGTTGAATTATAGTTGAAGTTAAAGATAATAAATTAAAAATTAAAGGAAAGGATTAGGTGTATTTATTTTTGAAATTAATGATTAAAAAAATGATGGAATAATTAATTTAGATAATTAAAGTTAAGATAATGAATTAAAATAAAATGAAAGTATTAGGTGTATTATGTTTTGAAAATAATGATGATGTATTGAATTGATTTTTTTTTGTATCAAAGCAAGAACTTATGGATGGATGGATGGTTGTGCCCATCCATCCATCCATAAGTTCTTACTTCGATACAACTTTAATACCACTTCGATAAGTATGTAGAGGAATAGAATGTATTATTATTGGTTTGATACTGCCCGATCTGGGGCTTTACTTAATTTAGGGGTTTTAAGATTAAAAAAGCCTAATTTTAGAATAATCAAGGGGGAAACGCTTCAGTTAAGTTTAGCTTAGGGTCTAGAACAGGGTCATCTGGTCTGAACACAAGGATGCCACATTTTGTGCACACTTGCAATTTTGGAGAACTGAAGTTATCTTTAGTGTTTTGCTCTAAATGAAGCATGTTTGTGGTTATATTTTTTGTTGGTTTTGTGCACATTAATTTTTGTTTACACTTGGATTTAATTTGTTTTTGATTGGGTAAACTATGCAAATTCAAGTTATCTCTTTGTAAACTTCCCCTAGAACTTGCACTTCGCTGTTAATTTGACTGAAGAGTTTTGTAAGGTTTTATTTTATGGTGTTTTGAGTTAAAATTCTTTGTTTTCTATTTTGTTGCAGAGAAACCTAAACTGAAGGCTTCTTTGGAAATCAGAAAAGAGGGTTTGAAAGAGGGATTGCAATAGTATATTGTAGCACAATTATCTCAAATGTTCATCACTAAAATCTTTTGTGTTCATTGGGATGTTTTTCTCAAGGCCTAGAAAGAATTGTGGGGTATGAATATATGGAAAACAAAAGCCTTGATTTGTAAAGATTTGCAAATTATAACTATTGTAAATTTTCTTGAGTTTCATTTGGTTTTTGAGTTTCAAATCCAAATAAAACTTTCATGAAAATAAATTCATTATAAAACAGTTAGTGAGATAATGACTTGTTAGTGAGGCTGTAACCATTGAGGTTTTGATTTTCCAATGAGGCTTAATGAAGTAAATTTTTAGAAGTTCATAAATATTGTGTTGTGGCTCTTTTGATTTGTGATCTATTTGTGATCAATCATATTTGCTCAAGCATTTTAGTCTTCATTTCATAATGTTTTTCTCAACATTTGAATATCTATGATACTTAAAGTTTATTTGCATAAATTTGTGAGGATTAATTAAATTAGATTTGATTTTTAATTTGAATCATTGATTCACCCAAATAAATGACTAAACAAATGACTACCATGATTAAAATAAATGACTACAATGACTAAATAAATGACTACCATTTCTAAAATAAATGACTATCATGACTAAATAAATGACCAATTAACAACAATCAATGAATAAATAAATGACTAAATAAATGACTAAATATATGACTAAATAAATGACTACTATGACTAAATAAATGACCAGTTAACAACAACCAATGACAAAATTAACGACTAAATCAATGACTAAATCAATGACCAAATCAATGGCCAAATCAATGACTAAATCAATGACTAGATAACTGACTAAAATAGTTTAGTCATAAATTTGGTCGCATTATAAATGACCGGAAATAAACTACTAATGGTCATGTGACCAAAATTAGTCATTTATATGCAATTTTTAGTAGTTTATTTATTCATATATTGTTGTTTTTGTACTAGTGCAAATTAGTTAACCTCAGACTCAGATAACCATGATGAATCTTCAACAAGCGTTCCTCTCCATTTCACCAAGCACTCTACATATTTCCTATTTCTTGTGCTTCTTCCCACACAGCTATCCAAAATATCTGCTATCTCCTCCTTTTATGAAGTAGGTGTTGGAATGTTCCACTGTGCCTCTATTATTTCTTAAGAAATTCCACCCTCATGATATCTTGTTAAATATGAGATGTTAAACATAGGTGAAATATAAATTCCATCAAGCAATTCTACCTCATATGCATTTCTTGAATCATGCTTCTTCAGAATCTTGCATGGTCCAAACTTCTTCATCTTCAACTTGTTGTATGTACCAACTGGAAACCTTTCCTTTCGCAAATGAACCATGACTTCATCTCGTACTTGGAACTTCTTATACCTCCTTTTCTAATTTTCTTTAGCTTTATATTGAGAATTCATCTTAATGATATGCTTCTTCACCTCATCATGAAAATTCTTCACCTGTGCTTAGCAAAATCTTCAGCCTCAACACTACTGTTATCTCCTTTATCCATTCTTAGTTTAGAAGGATTCCTCAGACTACTCCCATATACAATCTAGAATGGTGATTTACTAGTGATCCTATCGGTAGAATTGTTATAAGCAAATGCTACCTGTGCTAAAATGAAATCCCATCCCTTTGGTTTATCTCCTACTAAGCATCTTAGCAGGTTACCCAAACTCCTATTGACCACCTCTATTTTTCCATCAATCTGTGGATGGTGAGAAGAACTAAACTTCAAATCTATCTTCAACTTCTTCCATAATGTTCTCTAGAAATAAACAAAAAATTTGGTATCTCTATTTGAAACTATACTCTTCGGTAGACCATGTAGTCTCACCACCCCTCTGAAAAACAACTCTACAATATGAACAACATCATAGGTCTTATGACATGGAATGCAATGTGCCATCTTTGAAAATCTATCCATGACCAAAAATATGAAATCATTCCCTCTTTGTGTCCTTGGCAATCCAAGGACAAAATCTATACTAATGTCCTCCTATGGTATCTCAAGTACAGGTAATGGCTGATACAATCCAATATTCTAACTTGTTCCTTTCGCCATTTGACATAGTCTACAACTTTGTACAAACTTCTTCACATCGTATTGTAACTATGGCCAGTAATAATCCTCACTAATAAGAGCAATGGTCTTATCTTGACTGAAATTCCTAGCCAATCCTCCACTATGCTTCTCCTTGATTAGATTCTCTCTCATAGTACTCCTTGGAATGCACAATTGGCTTCCTCTAAACAACATTCCATCTTAGATTAAGAAATGCAACCATCTTGTCTTATCTAATATAACAAGTTCCAAACAAGCCTTCCAAGCTTCTGCAAAGTCTGGATCTTCTGGATACAAACTCTTGAGTATATTGAACCCAACAACCTCTATATTCATCTCTATCAACAATTTTTTCCTTCTACTTAATGCATCTACAAATTTGTTTGATCTTCCACTCTTGTGCTTCAAAACAAAATTATAACTCTACAAAAACACAACCCATTTTAAGCTCCTTTGATTCAACTTTTCTTAACTATTGAGATACTGCAAAGCCTGGTGATCAATATATAAAACAAATTCTTTTGGAAAAAAATAGTGTCTCCATTTCTTCAAAGCCTAAACTATAGCATAGAACTCTTGATCATAGAAAAAATATTTCTTCTTAGCATGATTTAAATTCTCACTAAAATAGGCAACATGCTTGCCTTCTTGACTCAAAACAACTCCTATGACAGTGCCACTAGCATCACAATCTACCTGAAATACCTTATTGAAATTTGGAAGTGCCAAAATAAGTTGCTATATAACTTTCTTCTTCAACATATCAAAAAAAATTTCTACTCCTGTAGTCCACTTAAACTCTTTTCAATCCCCTCACATTGCTTTAGTTAGAGGTGCACAAATACTACTGAAACTCTTAGTAAACTTTTGTAAAAAATTGCTAGACCATGAAATAATCTTACCTCTATAACACTCCTTGAGGTAGGCCATTCAATGATAGCTCTCACCTTCTTTGGATCCATTTTAAGGCCCTTTACTGAGACAAAAAATCCCAGATACACCAACTCCCTTTTTACAAAACTAAATTTCTTCAAATTAATCAATAGCTTCTCCTCCCTTAACTTCTCAAAATATTTATGGATATGCATCAGGTGCTCCTCCAATGTCTTTCTGAAAATTAGAATAACATCCAAATAAATAATTTAAAAAATTCCTAAAAATTCTTTTGATACCTCATTCATAAGCCGCATAAATTTGCTCAGTACATTGGTTAGCCCAAAAGGCATGACTAACCACTCATACAAGTCCTCCTTGGTTTTAAAGGCTATCTTCCATTCATCTCCTTCTCTAATACAGATCTGGTGATAACCGCTCTTCAAATCTCTCTTTGTGAAGTACTCAGCTCCACTCAAAAAATCCATAATGTCATCCATCCTTGGCAAGGGAAATTTGTACTTGATGGTGATCTTGTTGATGGCTCTAGAATCTGTACACATCTGCCATTCCCCATCCTTCTTTGGTGCTAGTACTGTAGGTACTGCACATGGACTCAAACTCTCTTGAATAAATCCCTTCCACAATAACTCTTTCACTAGTTTGTTCAACTCTTCACTCTCTGTTGGAGTCATATGATGAGCTGCCTTATTCAACAAACTGGCTCTAGGAATTAGGTTGATATGATGACTAATCTTTCTTATTGGAGGAAAACCTTGAGGTACATTATCAGAAATAATAGCTTGAAACTCATTCAACAAATCTGAAACCTTTATAGGTACCTCAATAGTATCTTCTTTATCAACTCTAGGGATCAATGCAAAACACATATGCTCATGCTTCATACCTTCTAGGAACTTTCTTCCATCAACGAAACAAATTCTTGCATTACTGCATACCTTTTCCTCTCCCTCTTTCAAGGGCTTCAACTTATGATGAACTCCATCCTTTGTCAAAGAATAGGTGTTGGCATGTCCATCATGTACTGCTTGTCAATCAAATTGCCATGGTCTACCTAACAACATATGATGAAAATCCATAGGAATAATATCACACAATACCTCATCATGGTAATTTCCAATCTTGAACTTTACCAAACATTGTTCATTTACCTTAGCTTTATGGTCCTTTTGCAACCAAGCAATACGGTATGGATTTGGATGCCTTATTCTCTCCAACTGCAGCTTACTAACCATCTCTTCTGAAACAAGGTTATCAGTACTACCTCCATCAATAATAACATTGCAAACTTTACCTTCACATTTACATATGGTGCGAAAAAATTCTTCCTTTGAGTTGGCTCTTTCTCCTCATTCAACAAGGCTCTTCTAGTAACAAGAACCTCTCCTCTTTTTGCATCCTTAGAATGTGAAGACTCAACATCTTCTTCTACATGTACAACTCATGCATTACCCTCAAGTCTTCTATTTGTCCTTCCTTGATGTTGAGGACACTCATATGCCCTATGCCCTTCTTCTCCACCTTGGAAATAGTTCCATGAAAACCTCCTCTCCCTGTTCCTCACCTGGTTCTTCCTCTTCCTCTTTGGTCTCCATTATGCGGACGTTACCTATGTTATCTCCTTTCTAGTTTTGGATTCTACTAGATCCTTTGCTTTTCTTTTGGTCTTCACTTTAACCTCCATATGATCATCCACTAGTCATTCCATAGTGACCTACACCTCTTTGCTTACTTTCAAACCTCCTATTCAACTTCTCTTCTACATTCAAAGAAAACTAGTATGCATCTTCAATGGTAGACATTGTTACCATACTTAGCTCTTCTTAAATGCTCAGCTTCAACCCATTTATGTAATGGGAAACTTTCTCCTTATTGGCCTCAAAATGACTTGTTCTGATTAGGACTCAGTAGAATTCTTCTGTATACTCCTTAACAAATTTTCTTGCTTGTTTCAACCCTTGCATCTTCTTCAAAAAATCCAACTCATAGTCCCCAGGAATGAACTGTCTTTTCAATTTTTTTGCCATCCAATCCCATCTTGTTATTTTCTCTTTTCCTCTTCTATTTCTTTCCACCATATGCTAGCATGGCCTTTCAATTTTGCCTTTGCAAATTTGACCCTATCTGCATCTTCTATTTCCTCATACTCAAAATACTCTTCCATGTCATTGATCCAATCGATCAGCTTCTCTGGATTTAGGTTTCGAGAAAAATTAGAAAATTATATCTTTGGCCTCTCTCCAATCTTGGAAATGGCCCTAATCAGTCTGAATTCTCTGGGATCCATTACATCCTATGCTTCCTCTTCAAATGGCTCTGCATCTTCATCCTCATCCTCACTTTTATCTCTTCTTTTGACATCAACTCCCCTATGCAGCTCCTCTTGTAGAGCTTGAACTTGTCTCTGGAGGGCTCTAAAACCCTCTTCTATTACCCCAACATTTCTTCCAACATGGTTTCTTCATGCAGGCATCTTTCCTAACAAACCCACAACCAAAATTCCTAGTGCAAACTACCTCACATTCGGCAATTTGTTTACACAATCAGGAAAACCCGCTCTGATACCACTTGATGAAGGGTACTCCCCTTATAATCTAAAACTCACAAAAACTACAGATAATGGCACAAAAAAAGCAAGAAGGAAGGAAAATATTTTCTATTATCACTAAAATGAAAATGAAATTACAACATTATATTTTCCATCACCTGGGCTTTCTAATTACATAAATCTATAAATCTACAAATTGGAGCCACCATCTACTTTTCTCTAGCCTCCTCTCTATAGCCTCCCATTACATCCTTTATTTGGAGGGTGTAACCACCCTAGAATCTTCTAGAAAGTGTAACTTCCTTAGGAAGATATTTTGAAATTTTATTAATTTTGGTATTACAATTTTATGGGGTCATAACTATAAGGAAAGTAGAGGTGTAGAAACACTTTCCTAACGTCAAAACCATAGGGAAGAATGCAAACAATATCTTTTAATTTTCAAATTACAATCCAATTAAGACACACATGAAAGATTTACATAAACAAAAGAATACACAAAGACAAATGAACAACAGATTTACGTGGGAAAACCCTTTCGGGAAAAAACCCACCACACCAAGCCAAATCTCTTTGTATTTTAGTAATCAACAAATTACATACAATGTTGAGATACAACTATCTGGTATCAGTTATTATAGTTTCTTCATTCACTATTCTTCCTCTGTTATAGAAATGCTCTCTCAGATTCAATGCCAATACAACTCAGAATGATTACCCTGAATCTTACCAGACTCTAATTTTATCCTTTGTTCATCCTTATCTACAATTGCCCATCAAAGAAAGTTTCCTTTCTAGCATAGATGTTTCCTTGCAGACAATTTAGTTCCAAGGTTACAGCTACTACAACAATCCAACCGCCAACCATTTGAATTTTTCTTCCTCTGATTGGTCCACGAGACACCACATAGGATAGTCATCAATTCAGTCAAGGGTGTTCAACCTATGTTGGCATGTCGATGAGACACTAACTGTGTCTCCCCAATGCCAACATAGACAGCATTCAATATCGCCAAGAGTCCTTACCCATCGGCAAGAGGTTACACCAAGCTCACACATTGCATCGACCTCAGCATGCACATCAGCAAGACTATTGCTACTTGCCAAGAGATCACACCAAAGTCATCAAGTCACTTAGACACCAGCATTTTGTTCAGTGAGACTATCGCTATCGCTAGGACTTCATATCGAGGTTCCAAAGTCATACCGAGGCCACTGACATCCATTGCATTCCTATTGGCATCCATCCATCGACAAGAGTTTCCTCATTAGCAAGAGGTTTCACTGAGGCCTCTTATGTTACTCTGAAGTGACACAACCATCGAAAAGACTGCACGAGTTAGTGAGATGTCATACCAAAAGATAAAGCTTCCACCGAATGGTCTATCCCTTTCGCCGAGAGGTCATAGCAAACACCCCATGTCACCCCAAGAACCATTTACTATCGGCAAGACCAAACACCTGTCGCCAAGACTTCATACTGAAGTCTTTGTGTCACCGCAAAGACTCCAAGTGTATCCCCATTGGCGAGACCTTCCATTATCGCTGGGAATTCATACCGAAGCCTCCACCGTCGACAAGACTTCACATAGTCATTGAGTGATCTTCTCGAGACCCTTGTGTTAGCCCAATGACCATATGCTATTAGTGATACTTTCTTCAGTCGCTAAGAGTTTTCCTCGAGTCCTTTGTGTTACTCTGATGACCCGGTTGCCATGAGTCTCCCTGAAACCCAATAAGAACATTATATTGGAAAATCCAAACCATTTTGCATAAGGTCACAGTGAATACATTAAGTCACAACTATAATTCTAGTCAGCAAGACAACAGCATTGTCTCGGTGACTTGAACATTTCAAAGGATTCAGAACAGCTAGTTGGCCAGACATCAATAATTTCACACTGACTTTGCACTTCAAGAGTTACATGTCAGTAAGGATTGAGGCATCTATTCCAAAAATCTCCCACTTGATGAAGATCTTACTGACACCTCCAAAGAATAATAAAACTACTGAGATTCATGGGCCAAGATGCCCATCGAACTGGCACAGCACCTATACTTCTCTGTGCTCACAGGCTTCATCAATTCATCTACAACATTCTCCAGAGTATCCACTTTCTCCAAAGAGACCTTCCCATCCTCCACCATATCTCATACAAAGTGATACTATACATCTATATGTTTCATCCTGGCATGGAAAGTAGGATTTTTCGCCAAACATATAGCACTCTGAATATCACAGTAAATAGTAATTTTTCCTGCATCAAAAAATATGTTAGAACACAAACATTTTAACCAGATTGCTTCTTTATAGGCATGTGTAGCTGCCATGTATTCTACCTCTGTAGTGGACAAAGTGACTACAGCCTGTCGCTTGCTCATTTAAATCACTGCACCACCATTCATCATGAAGATATATCCACTGGTGGATCTTCTGCGGTCAATGTCCCCTGCCCAATCAGAATCCACAAAGCCTTGAATGTTGAGAGTCCTCTGTGATTCAACCAATTTTCCATGGTAACACAAAGCATATTTTGAAGTCCCCTTCAAATATCTAAACACTCTCTTCATAGCATCCTAATGCATCCTTCCAGGATTTTCCATAAACTGACTAAGTAATCCCACTGCTTGGGCAATGTTTGGCCTTGTATAGACCATAGCATACATGAGGCTGCCAACTGCACTTGTATAAGGCACACTGGTCATGTCCTCCATCTTAGAAGGAGATTTTGGACAATCCTCAATAGATAGCTTCATTCCCTGCAAAACAGGAACAACTAGCTGCTTGCAATCAGTCATACAAAATCTCTCTAGAACAGTCTTGATATACTTACCCTAACTGAGCCAAAGTTTTCTATTCTTCATGTCCCTGGTTATTTCCATTCCCAAAATATACCTTTCTACACCAAGATTTTCCATTTTGAACTTTGCAGACAACTGAGACTTAAGATCATAAATCATTAGCTTACTATTGCCTATGAACAACATATCATCAACATAGAGAGCAATAATAAGTACTCGATCACTTTTAGCTTTGTAATATACACAATGATCAGATTTTGATCTTACAAATCCCAAAGACAATACAAAAGTATAAAACTTCTGGTACCACATTCTAGGAGACTGTTTTAAACCATACAGAGATTTCTTCAACTTGCAAACCAGTCTTTCTTTACCTTTTTCCACAAAGTGCTTCAGTTGGGACATATAAATTTCTTCTTCAAGATGACCATGAAGAAACGCTATCTTCAGATCCATCTGTTCAATCTCTAAGTCATACGCTACTGCAAGTGACAAAATAAATCTAATGGACGCTAGCTTAGCTATAGGAGAAAATATTTCTCCATAATCAATTCCCTCTACCTGGGAATAACCTTTCGCAACCAGCCTTGCTTTATACGTTTCCACATTGTCATCTAGACCTATTTTCTTTTTAAATACCCATTTGTAGCCTACAACTTTTCTGTCTTTAGGAAATGGCACCAAACTCCAGTTATCATTCTTTTCTAATGATGCCATTTCTTCATTCATGGCTTCCAACCAAGAGTTTGCATCAGACATTTTAAATGCCTCTTTCATAGTCCTAGGTCCATCAGTGCTAGAAATTAAAGCATAGGCACAAGTAGACTCTATCAAAGAAAACCCATACCTATTAGGTTGCTTTCTTTCACGAGTTGACCTCCTCATAGGCCGAGGGTGAGGTGGTTCTTCATCTTCTTCAAAACTTTCAGAACTACTTGAGCTTTCCTTAGTATTAGGTACATTTTGATTTTTCAATTCCTCTTTATCTGGTGTCAGAGGGATTTCTACTACATCCTTTTTATTTCTTGATTTCTTCTCTAACTGCAGATCCAATGTAGAAGGTTTCAACTCATGAAAGATAATGCTTCTATTGTAGAAAACCTTCTCAGTCTCAAGACTCCAAAGCTTGTATCCTTTTATGCCAGCACTATAGCCAATAAAAATACACTTTACAGCTTTATTTTCCAACTTAGATCTTTTTTCAAATGACACATATGCATATGCCTCATAGCCAAAGACATGAATATTTCTTAGAGAGGGCTTCTTTCTAGACCATGCTTCCAAAGGCATCTTCTCAATAAGAGCAAAGTTAGGAGAATGATTTACCAAGTAACATGCTATAGAAACTGCTTCAGCCTAGAACTTCTTCTCCAAGCCAGCATTGTTCAGTATACTTCATGCTCTTTCCATTACTATCCTGTTGAACCTTTCAGCAACTCCATTTTGCTGTGGATTGTAGGGCATTGTCTTATGTCTTTTAATCCCATGATCTTTATAGTACCTTTCAAATTCATCTAAACAAAACTCACCGCCATTGTCAGTCCTTAAACATTTTATTTGCCTACCATTCTGATTTTCAACAAAGTTTTTAAATTCCTTAAACCAACTAAACACTTCTGATTTACTTTTCAGAAAATATACAAATGCTCTTCTTGAATAATCATCAATAAACGACACATAGTATCTTGATTTAGATAAAGAAGGAACATTTACTAGACCAAACACATTAGAATGTATATAATCAAGCAAACTAGAAGATTTGTGATGACTGGAATAAAATGAAACATGATGTTGTTTACCATGTATACAATGTTCACAAAACTCAAATTTGAGGTTACAATCTTCAAGCCCCTCAACCAGGTTTTTATTTTTTAAGGTTTTTAAACCTTTCTCACCAATGAGGCCTAGCCTATTATGCTAGAGCATAGTCTTTTCTGTTGGAAGTTTAACCTCCATGGAGTTTACACCATCAGGAATGTTTCCCTCTTTTCCTCCATGAGTAGCTTTCTGTGACTTCGTAGAGACACTATTGCATTGAATAGCTTGTACATCCAGCTTATACAAGGTACCAATATGAGTACCTCTTGCTAGCACCATAGAGCCTCTAGTCATCTTGCAGCCATTTCCAGAGAATGTGACATGCACTCCAATATCATTCAGCTTACTTATAGAAATTAAATTATGAGCCAGACCTAGTATATGCATCACATGATTGATTCCCTTCACTCTTCCATCATGGAATTTGATTCTTTCTCTTCCATGGCCAACAATATCCAAAGATGAATCACTTTCCAAATACACCTTTCCACCATTGTATTCTTCATATTTCATGAACTAGTCTCTATGAGATGTCATGTGGAAAGATGCTCTAGAATCAATCAGTCAGACATCATCTGATGCCCATGTAGCCAAGGCTGCAATTAAGGTGTCTGCATCACTCTGAGAAGAATCATTTTCAGAAGAGTTCTTATTTTTCTCCTCTTTACAATCCTTTTAGACATGACCAGGTTGCCCACAATTCCAGCACTTCACCTTGGACTTCTTACCGGGAGATTATGATCTCCCTTCTAATTTTGATCTAGATTTCTTGTCCTTCTTCTTGCCTTTCTCCTTCAATCTTCCTCTGACAGCAAGAGCCTCCTTTGCCATCTCAGAAGATTTCCTTCTCATTTCTTCTGATAACAGAGAAGCAACAACATCTTCCATCTTGAATGTGGATGTTTTACTCCCAATAGCCATCACCAGATGATCCCAAGAATCAGGCAGATAACTTAATAGTAGCATGCAGTGATCTTCTTCATCTATCTTCACACCAACAGATGCTAACTAAGCAATCAACATGTTGAAAGCATTCAAGTGATCAGCAATAGCAGCTTCGTCCTGCATCTTCAAGGAATACAACTTCTTTCTCAAGAACAACTTGTTCACCAGGGACTTGCCCTAATAAATAGCACCTAGTCTTGTCCACAAAGAGGCTGCAATCTTTTCTTCATGCACATTCAGAAGAACAGAGTCTACTAAATAGAGCCTTATTAGCCCTTTTGATTTTCTCTCTTCCAGGTCCCAATCTTCTTGCTTCATGGCCTGAAGTTTCATTCTAGACACAACATTCCAAAGATCTCGGTCCACTAACAGATCTTCCATTTTGAGTTTCCACAGCTCAAAATTGCTACCATTGAATTTCTCTATTTCAATCTTTCTAAATGTGCTTGCCATCTCAATCTGTAACTAAATTATCAAGCCTCTACCAAACTCCCACTGAAAAATAATTGACACAAAAAACCCAACCCATTCACAAGGATAACACAACTGGCCAGGCTTTGATACCACTTGTAAGGAAAGCAGAGGTGCATAAACACTTTCCTAACACCAAAACCACAGGGAAGAATGTAGACAATATCTTTTAATTTTCAAAATACAATCAAATTAAGACACACATGAAAGATTTATAGAAACAAAATAATACACAAAGAAAAATGAACAACAAATTTGCGTGGAAAAACCCTTTCGGGAAAAAACCCACCACACCAAGTCGAATCTCTTTGTATTTCAGTAATCAAAAAATTACATACAATGCAGAGATACAACTCTCTGGTATCAGTTCTTACAGTTTCTTCATTCACTATTCTTCCTCTGCTACAGAAATGCTCTCTCAGATTCAATGCCAATACAACTCATAATGATTACCTCGAATCTTACTAGACTCTAATTTTATCCTTTGTTCATCCTTATCTCCAATTCCCTATCAAAGAAAGTTTCCTTTTTAGTGTAGATTTTTCCTTGCAGACAATTCAATTCCAATGTTACAACTACTACAAAAATCCAACTACCAACCATTTGAATTTCATTTCCTCCAATTGGTCCACAAGACACCACATAGGATAGTCATCAATTCATTCAAGAGCGTTCAACCTATGTTGGCATGTCGGTGAGACACTAATCGTGTCTCCCCGATGCCAACACATAAATCATTTGATATAGCCAAGAGTCCTTACCCATTGGCAAGAGGTTACACCGAGCTCACACATTGCATCGACCTCAACATGCACATCAGGGAGACTCTTGCTACTCGCCAAGAGATCACACCAAAGTCATCAAGTCACTTAGACACTAGCATTCCATTCAATGAGACTATCGCTATTGCCAGGAGTTCATACAGAGGTTCCAAAGTCATACCACTTGGCCACTGAAATCCATTGCATTCCTATCGGCATCCATCCATCAGCAAGAGTTTCGTCATCAGTAATAGGTTTCACAGAGACCTCTTATGTTACTCTGAAGTCACACAACCATTGGCAAGACCCCATGAGTCTGTGAGATTTCATACTAGATGATAAAGCTTCCACTGAATGGTCTACCACTTTAGTCGAGAGGTCATAGTGAACACCCCATGTCACCCTGAGAACCATTTACTATCGGCGAGACCAAACACCCGTCGCCAAGACTTCATACCGAAGTCTTTGTGTCACCGCGAAGACTCCAAGTGTATCCCCATCGGTGAGACCTTCCATTATCACTGGGACTTCATATTGAAGCCTCCACCATCAGTGAGACTTCACATAGTCACTGAGAGATCTTCCCAAGACCCTTGTGTTAGCCCGATGACCATATGCTATTGGTGAGACTTTCTTAAGTCTCTAAGAGTTCTCCCTGAGTCCTTTGTGTTACTCTGATGACCCGGTCGCCATGAGTCTCCCTAAAACCCGATAAGAACATTTTGTCGGCTAGTCCAAACCATTTGGTATAAGGTCACAGTGAATACTTTAAGTCACAGTGATAATTCCAGTCAGCAAGACAACAACATTGTGTTGGCGACTTGAACATTTCAAAGGATTCAAAATAACTAGTTTGCCAGACATCAATAATGTCACACCAACTTTGCACTTTAGGAGTTACATGTCAATAAGGATTGAGGCATGTATTTGAACAATAACTTTTGATCCAACAGTCAGATTTTCAATTATATTACCTTTTTAGAAAGGTCTCAAGAAATCTCATGTCAGAAGTGGAGCTTAAAGGCGAGCTACTTTCATTTTTCACCAATTTTCAAGCCCATCAGGAGCCTCTAAGTGCCTCAAAATTGACGCCAACTTGTTGTATGTACCAACTGGAAACCTTTCCTTTCACAAATGAGCCATGACTTCATCTCCTACCTAGAAGTCCTTATACCTCCTTTTATGATCTGCCTTAGCCTTATACTGAGAATTCATCTTAATGATATGCTTCTTCACCTCATCATGCAAATTATTTAGGTGCTCAGAAAAATATTCAGCCTCAGAACTACTCTTCTCTCCTTTATCCATCTTTCTTATTTTAGAAGCATTCCTCAAACTACTCCCATATACAATCTAGAATGGTGATTTACTAGTGTTTCTATTGATAGAATTGTTATAAGAAAATTATGCCTGTGGTAAAATAAAATCCCATCCCTTTGATTTATCTCCTACTGAGCATCTTAGTAGGTTACCCAAACTCCTATTGACCACCTCCTATTGTCCATCAGTCTATGGATGGTGAGCAAAACTGAACTTCAAATCTTTCTTCAACTTCTTCCATAATTTTCTCTAGAAATAACCAACAAATTTAGTATCTCTGTCTGAAACTATACTCTTTGGTATACCATGTAGTCTCACCACCTCTATGAAAAACAACTCTGCAATATGAACATCATTGCAGGTCTTATGACATAGAATGAAATGTGCCATCTTGGAAAATCTATCCACCACCACAAATATGGAATCATGCCCTCACTTTTTCCTTGTCAATCCAAGGACAAATTACATACTAATGTCCTCGCATGGCCTCTCATGTATAGGTAATGGTTGATGCAATCCAATATTCTGACTTGTTCCTTTCGCCATCTAACATACTCTACAACTTTGTACAAACTTCTTCACATTTTATTGTAACTCTGGCCAGTAATTGTAGACACTTAAAAATGACCTAGGCTTGCAAGCTTCATTTTTACCACTTTTGTCCTAACATAATTATGACATTTAATTATATCTTTGGTCCACATTCATCTGTTAATTAAATAATTCATAATTATTTAATTAATTCATGTCCTTTTATTCCCCATGATTATTAAATAAATAAATCTTATTTATTTATTAAATACGTCATTAATTGTCTAAGTCTTCCCTTAATTAAATAAATTTCTTAATTTATTTAATCACCCTTCTTCAGTCATTTCTTCTTGATTATTAAATAAATAATTTTTATTTATTTATTTAATATGTCACTAATTGTCATAATTAAATGAATCGATTAATTTATTTAATTATTGATCATATTTGCTAAATTAAATAATTATCTTTAATTATTTAAATTGACAAAATTAATATTCCTCTCATTTTAAATAAATTAAATTATTAAAAAATGTCATCACAATTTTAACTAACAGTCCATTTTGGTAAATAATCTAAAAAATATTATTTATTTGTCTCACAAAATCCATATTTTGAGTTGATTTAATTGAAATTGGTAGCTTTCTTCCAAAAATCAAATAAAGCAAGCAAGTTCTTGATTTTATCAAATTTTCTTTTCAGTCCATCTTTTATCTGATTTTTCAAATCTCACAAAGCAGGCTCTCTTTATCTTCTTAATTTTGAAAATCTTTATTTTTGAAATTAATTATCTCATCTTTTCTCCACCACCGATCTTATTTTCTCATATGACATCTTGACCACTCACTTAAGGATTTTTCCCAAACCCTCATTAGGGATTATCAAATTGAATCTTGTCCTCTAATTTTAGGTTTTTGTCAAAGGTCGATCTCGTCCATCCATTCAAAATTGTTTTTTCTATAAAATGACAATTTTGTTCATAATTTGGGGACCACTTCATTATTATAGGCATTATAGTCATTTATCATTTATCATCATTTATCATTTGTCATAGGCATAGGCATAATTTTACTTAAATCCTTCAAAACTTGCATAAGACAATGGCATAGTCAAATTTCTCATACACTCGATCTGAGGGCATCAATCATGTGCTGCAAATTAGAAGGTGCTATGGAGGTGAATCAACAAAAGCTTCAACGAGGAATCTGGTATAATCATTCTTGTTTAGTTTTCATTGTGCTTCATATCTCTTCGGGTTTTATTATTGTGCTTTCAATTCATTGAATATAATCCTAAAAATAACCCTTAGTTACATTTGGTGAACCCAATGTGAATCCTTAGATCTAGCTTGCCTTTTGCAGGTTTTATTGACTTTTTGTTATAGATCTGTCAGTTTTTGGACAAAACCGCTGGTTTTACCAATTTATTCATATATTCTACACCACTACTTATTTTTCTACAATATTTTTACAAAATATTTTAGATCATCTCAAGAGGATATAGTAAAAAAATTGAGGGTTTTTCATCATTTTTGTGGGAGTTATTTTGATTTTAATTATTTTCATAAAATTGCTTTTCTGGACGCAAATCGACAAATTTTTCAGAAATTTTTACATTTTTGGTAATCACTTTAAATTATAATCTGGGTCTATGTTTTATAGATTTAATTTGGAGGTCAAATACAATGCAAAAAAATTAGATCTTCATTTTTTGTATGGTTTTCACAAATCCGTGTTTTCGGGTGCAAAACAGGGAATTTTTTCGACTTCTTTACATTTTTGGAAAAGCTCTCAGAAAATCAGGAGGGATCTCTTCTTTGACTTTTTATTTTTTATATCAATAAAATTTTCAAATAATAAAATCTAATTCGGCTATGTCAAAAACATGTATCTAAAATTGCAATTTTCTAATGAGCATGTTTTTTTACTTTGGCTGCATTATAATATTGTTTTTTGATCTTGTAGGTGATCATAAGGAGCTATAGTAGCAGCAATATCGGACATATATAATATATTGGAAAGAAAAAACTTTCGGGTTTGCATAAACATATGTTTGTCGAAGACTAAAAATCAAAGAAACTCCTAACTTGTGGTCTTGCAGGTTTGAGTGTCGAAGACTGAAAACTAAACATTGTGCTTGTCTTTTTTTAGATTAGTACACACTTCCTTTGGTGCATTAAAATAAATGTATGCTTGATTTTTTTTTACTGTGCTTGAAGGTGGTAGGTGATTATGCTCTCACCTTGTGAAAACTAGGTGATCAGAAAACTAGACCCACCTTATTTTTTGTCACCCTCACGATTTGGTAATCGAAGTATCCTCTCCCCTTGCACTTTCGAGTGATCCTGGGTGTAAGAGAAACAGTTAGTAACTCTAGAACTTGGCCCTATTCTAGTGGAAAAAAATACTCACCCCAGGATGACTTAGACCGGTAGCACCCTGAACCCGAGGGACTTCCAACCGATATATAAAAGTGGATTCTTGGGAAAAACCCAAGAATCATGAGTGTGGTTCCAATGAGATGGATCCAAAAAGGGACTCTCACCACATGGATCATGCCCCATGAACGAAATTCCTGTATTAAACACCTCTTGTCTTAGTGTCCAACCATTCTATTGGCCATTGCTTGATATAGTGCAAGGTACAATATCATGCTCGAAGACACTCACTACTGATCCCCTTGAGTAGAGATAGCAATTCTTGGGATGTCATTACCCAAAAAATCCAAATTTGGTGTGCTCGAATGATGTTAATGAGCTGTGGAGGGGAGCCAATTCCACCAAAATTCTAAGCTATCCGCTCTCGAGAAGGAAAGGTGTTTATCACCAATCTGGGGTATATCGGTGCGCTATATCAAGTATACAAACCCTTGGCCTATTGGCATTTTAGGATTGTACTTGTCTTATGTGTGCTTGCTTACACCCAAAACATTGTGCTTGTCAAACGCTTGCTGGATTACTCAAACATTATACACAACATTCACAAATTTGGACACAAACAATTGACTATAGACAACTCAGACTTTTCAGCAAAACATCAAAAAAAAAAACAATCTCAGTCCTCATTTTGAACTTAGACTTTGCATTGTTCATCTTAGTCATCATTTTGAACCTAGACCTTGCATTTATAACAATAAGTCCTTAGTCAAACATCATCATCTTAGTCTTCAATTGACATTTTGGCTTTGATCACCTTGTCATCTTACATCAATCATTTTCTTAGACAAACATTATCATCAACTAGTCATCCTAGTTGACATTTTAGGAAACATAGTCTTGCATTTTCATCCTTATCAAAAATCCAAAAAACATAGGTTGTCATCATCCTCACATTTAGTTTTCATTCTCATCATCCTTATCTGAACAATCCCGTTTTATTGTTGAGACTAGGCTTCAAAGACATAGAGGACAAATGGAAAACTTTGGACAAGATTTCAATCCCAACATTGATAATAACACTTATGACACAAACCAACATTGTACTTTTTTCGACCCATTTTAGAACATGAACATTCAATCTTCCATGAACATGCCATCTTCTTCATGAAACCCTTCTGAACCATTCATACAAAGAGACCAAAATGGGCGAGTATATGCAAAAAACTTAGAAGCTGCAGCGCAAAATCTTGATATAGTCTCCTTCGTAGAAAACTCAGTCTTATGTGACCCTCAAAGGTATCTAGCGATGCTTTCGGACCAAGGCGCTAAGTTACCACAAGGCTTTGACATAAATACTTTGCCACCTCCATCCATCTATCCTCACTACCAAAAGTCACTTAACACCATCCATGGCATTAGTCCACAACAAACATCCATTAATCACCTTTATCCTAACTTTGACAAGGGAAACCAACTATCCACTAGTCCATTTCAAGTCTCCACATCATATGCTAGTCCTTCACCTATCAATCTTGTCAATGTCTACATGCCCTATCAACCATCCACCAACTCATGTCAAATCCGTACATCATACCATATCAATCCAATCCAAGTTTCTATGTCCTATTTTAGTCAACCTTACACTATTCCAGTCTAAGACTCTGTGTCATATCCATTATAAGTCTCCACATCATACCCTAGTCCATATACTAGTCTAATGCAAGTACCCATGTCCTATCCTATCCCTTCACCAACTAGTCTCGTCCAAGTCCCCACGTCTTCTCCTAGTCCTTCATTCATTAATCCTTTTCAAATCACCCCCTCACAAGCCACATCTAGTCATGAAAATTCTATCATTACTCAAAGGCTCATCCCATTGTCTAAACTTGAGGATACATGTCAAAACGAAAGCCCAAAGCATGACCTTATAATGTCACCCTCATGTCAAGAACAAGGTAGCCCATCCCATGACCCTATCTTTCAGTCCATCCATGAAGTCCTTTAAGACAATCATGACATCCAAAACACACCTCTCCTTGACAACAACTCTATTTCCGACTGTATCATCCATGACAACCCCATCTTTGACCAAGACCCTACCATTGACCAAGAAATCCAAGATGATCCACTCCTTGACCTTTATGCCATTCATGATCAAACACTTTCCGACTTACAAAGGCCTCGACTATTGACACTTCCCATGATGAGACACTTGCCTCCATGGGACACATAGACGATATTCCTCTAGAACAAGAATCTTCCACTAGGGACATGCTTGCATATGATCAAGTTATAGCTAAAATCATTGGACTCTATGACACTAAACATCATGATGGCTTCATCATTGCCTTGGAAGCACCAACAACATCATCTGAACCTGACATGTCACACGATCAGACCAAAGATATCAGTCAGGAATATGTCCAACATGACAATGAAGCTAAGACACTTTATAAACTAGGGTCATCTATCTTTGTCAGAGTAGGATTTCTTGCAAACGAAAATATTACAAGTGACAGTATCCACATACCTAATGAGGGGTTAGCATCTTGCTTTCAAAACAACAAATACCCCATTGCAAATAGAATCTGTCAAAGCATGCAATATCAAGGCAAAGGACTAGGCATACATGAGCAAAGCATTCTAGAACCAATACAGCTTTAGGAAAATTATAGACATCAAGGTTTTGGCTATTCCTCAATTAGTAAATCAAATGATGTTGGTGGAACCTCCTCAATACTGGGGGCAACTTTTTCAGATACAAATGCCAAAATAAAGTCCATGAGAAATCCTTGTCATAAGGTTGTTGCCAACACCCTGTCCATCCACACCATAAACCGTCATTCTCAACATCTTAAACCTTCCCTTTGGAACCAACAAAGAAAAAAGTCATACAAATCAAAAGATCAAAATCAAATTTCAAAGGCCATTGAATCAAACAAAAATACAAGTGGACAAATGAAATTAAAATGGATCCCAAAGACAAGTGGATCAAGCAAAGAAAATATGTCAAAATAAAAAGTCAATCACAATGTGGAGCCACAAGAAAAGAGGATTCCCACATATAACATATGTCCACCTCCTTCAAAATGGTCATCAAGCAAGGCATATCAAAGTGTTGGTTCCAAACACCATCCCTCCAAAATCTGTCATCCACCATCCCAATTTTGGAAAATAAAAATTCATTCATCCAAACGTCCAAACAATCATTCCACGTCTACCATCATTCGTCATAACGCTACATCTCATCTAAAGTCCAATGATCCCACGTCACAAATCTGTCACATCTTGGCAACAACTCTTTATCGCAAGGACTCTCATGGCACTCTATTGCGATGTGCATATTTTGATAAGGCTAACTCTAGTATCAGAAGGATCACAATGACATTGATTAGTTGTATGCAAGCGCTACGATCCTGACAAGACAACTACTTCAAATAGGACATTATTGGCATATCATGGCACCAGTCTCTACATTGGCACCATCAATGGATTTAGAACAATCAGTGGTCATCTAAAGCATCCAGGCTATATACAAAATCAGAAATTAAAAAAAAATAAAAAATAAAAAATGTAAAACATCATCACCCTGATGAAAACCTGGCAAACAGGCGTCTTGGTGACACCAAAAAATTTAAAAAGTCAAGAAAATAGTAAAGAGAAAAATTTCGTCCTATAGTGAAAACCTGGCAAACAGGCACCCTAGATAAGTACCATGATGAAAACCTGTCAAATAGGCATCATGTGTAAAATAAATCATCTGTGTGGAATTTTATACTTAGGGGCAAGTCATCTCATTTTCCCATGCCTTCCTCATGACATTGATGTCCATCTAAGCCTTATCATTTCCATGCATTTTCCCACTTACCTCGGTCTTGACATAAAACTAGCACACATAAATCATGCTTTGGGAAAACTCTTGACATGTCTATCCTTCGGTCATACACGATTCACGAAACATCATGTCATTGACCGTCATAGTCTTATTGTCCTTATATGACATAGTCCTTGAAAATCATATGACAATTCCCTTAGTCTCATGTCTCTCATCCTTTACCAAGGCCACCTCTTATCCTTTTATGTATGTCACCTATCTTGGCTTTCCCTTGTCAAACAGTCTAAGGATAATCATCATCCCATCTGGTCCTAACCAAGTCATTCCAAATGCAATGAGTCTAATCCATACAAGCACATTATCCAAAACATTGCTTTCCTTTGTTCTTGGCCCAGCTGTAGACCTCGATACTTTCATCACATTATCATCATCCTCACATTGTTTCAGGATGCGTCCTTCCCACGTCAAACAACATTGTCATCACCTATCAATTGGTATTCAGCTTGACTAGGGGCACAATCATGTTTGTCCTTGGATTCTCATGTGTAGGAATTAGTCACATGCATTTGTCACAATCCTCTTAAATGTCAAAAACACAAAACATCATAAAATGTCCTGAAAAAAGACAAAAACATATTAATATGTCCTAAAGAAAGACCAAAAACATCATAAAATGTCCTGAAGAAAGACCTAAAAATCATAAAATGTCCTAAAGAAAAACACAAAAACATCCAAATCAATGTCAAAATCCTAAAAATGGAGTCAAAGTTAGTCATGTCAGTCAGTCCATGTCATTGTCAAACTACGTTGTCTTTGTGCATTTGCTATGTAGGCAAGGCCATTAGTCGATGAGTCCCCGAGACATTAGGTCAGTCCAAATAAAATCATGGCATTTGTCACAATCGTCACATCAGTCAAATAAGTCAGACATAGTCAAACTCAAACACAAGATAGTCATTCGAAACGTCAATGTCAAAATTGGTCAAAATCAGACAGCACAGTCCAATCAATCATATAATCAACATTAGTCAACTTGCCAAAACATATTAATCAAAACAATGTCAATCTTGTCACTCTTTGGTCCTCTTCAAGATGTGTCCTTGGATTTGGACCTCGTCAAAATGTCCTTTGCCTTTTCAGGATGTGTCCTTCCTGATAATAGGCCCCTCACACTGTCAACATCGTCAAATTGGCAAAACTCTTAAACTGTCAAAACTATCAAACTAACAAGAAATCAATCTTTGGTAAACAAACATTGGCAAACAAAATTAAATGGCTGTTAATCTTTTTGGTCTATCTTGTCTTATTTTTTGACTATTTTGTCTATTTTTGCCTTATCTTTTTACTATCTTTTCTTTTTGGTCATGCTAATAGCTACCTCGAGGATGTCCCATGAAGGATTTAGAGGTGCGATGACGTCTCCTGGCCTATTTTATTTTCTTTGAATGTTGTCTATGGATTGTCTTGACAAAAAGACAAGGGCAACTTCACCCTTAGTATGAGTTAGGACATTCCTTGTCTGTGACTATCTATTTTTCAAGTGGATGACCTTGCACACCTTGGTCTATGTCATATCATGGTGTTTGTTGTCCATTTGTGTCATTTTTTACTACCCAATGATGATTAAGAGCAATAAATATTAAAGTCCTATGGCAATGTTTTGAAGGATTTGGTCTAGGAACTAACATGCATCTCTTTTTGTATTGTCATCTTCTTCGCCCATCTCATCATCCATATCTTTTGCACTAACATTTCTTTGTCTCTTCATATTCTAGTCTTCTCATCAATTTCTCAAGCACACCCATGTTCTTGGAACCCATTTGTCCTCTCGAGGGGGCATACCACTACCATCCTCGTCATTCTTCCTCATCTTATTTTGCACTGGGCATATTTTTGACTTATTTTCTTTGTCACAATGCGACATGCTACATTATGACAAAGAAGGGGAAAATGTAGACACTTAAAAATGACCTAGGCCTGCAAGCTTCATTTTTACCACTTTCGTCCTAACATAATTATGACATTTAATTATGTCTTTGGTCCACATTCGTCTATTAATTAAATAATTCATAATTATTTAATTAATTCGTGTCCTTTTATTCCCCATGATTATTAAATAAATAAATCTTATTTATTTATTAAATACGTCATTAATTGTCTAAGTCTTCCCTTAATTAAATAAATTTCTTAATTTATTTAATCACCCTTCTTCAGTCATTTCTTTTTTATTATTAAATAAATAAGTTTTATTCATTAATTTAATATGTCACTAATTGTCATAATTAAATGAATTGATTAATTTATTTAATTATTGATCATATCTGCTAAATTAAATAATTATCTTTAATTATTTAAATTGACAAAATTAATATTCCTTTCATTTTAAATAAATTAAATTATTTAAAATGTCATCACAATTTTAGCTAACAGTCCTATCTAATGTAACAGGTTCCAAACAAGCCTTCCAAGCTTCTACAAAGTCTGGATCTTCTTGATACAAACTATTGAGTTTATTGAACCCAACAACCTCTATATTCATCTCTATCAACAAATTTTTCCTTCTACTTAAGGCATCTACAACTCTGTTTGATCTTCCATTTTTTAGGCCCATCTAGAGCCTCTACGTGCCTCAAAATTGACCCTAGATATTTTACTAGGATTTTTGGAAATTAAAATTTTAATATCTCTCAAATGACAAATGTTATTGAAGTGATTTATTCACCATTGGATTCAATTTACCATTCTGGAGGTCTGTGTAAGATTTCATGTCCAACTATGCATAAATGCAAACTTATGAAAATAGTAACCCTACCAAATTTAGCCCTTATTGAAAAGAAACAACAATTTTTTTGGGTGATGCAAGATTTCTCTTACACCCTGGATGCTCCTGCATCACTTATCAATGAAGAAGCTATCACCTTTGAAGATCCATAATAGAGAAGAGAAGGATTAGAACCTTGTTTCCAAGGTAAATCATATCCTATTTCAAATTAAATATATTAACAGATGAATTATCAGGGAAAAGGATTAGGCCTACATGAATAGGGTATCCTTGAACCAACATAGATTATTAGCAATACTAAGCATGAAGGTCTTGGTTATTCAAAAATTAAGGGATCTAAACATATCGGTGATACCTCTATAATAGTGGGGGCAATTTTATCTAGTGCAAGCATCAACATAGGGAGCATGAATTATCCTTATAGTGCAACCAATGCCAATACTATAACCAACCATGTCATGAATCTTCATCCACCCATCTCCCCATCTAAAAAATGGGACCAACATCAAAAGAAGGATGTGAATCAAAGCAAGAGGATCATCATCAAAGGAAAAGAATTAGCTATAATATATCGTAGAATTAAGCCTAGGGGCAATTCCATCTTTTGAAATTTATGCCTAGCATTTATGATGCCTTGAGATATTAATGAAAAAATACCATGGGTTAGAATTTCATGATTCTAACTCCATGTGGAGAATTGGTTGAGCAACCGAAGCCTGGTAACACATTTTCCAAGAATATAGGTTTGGATGAATGCATGAGACACAGACATATGTGCGATGTGATAATGTCCTGTCCATTTCCCGAGTTCAAAATGCAAAATTTGGAAGGTTAACCCTTGAGACACATGTCCTAGCAATTACAATCTAAAAGTAACAGCTCTTTATCGCCCTTGCAAGCATTAAAACCTCTTTTTTTCCTCTCATTTGAAGGTTGGAAGACATCACACTAGCTCTCCACTTGCTCCAACTTTGGGATCTCCTCTTCTTTGATATTAGTGCACTCATAGGAAAAGCTATGCTAGATTGAGGTCCTCCTAGCAGTAGTAACAACTTTGAAGCAAGCACTCAACGGTGCATCCATGTGCTCTAGAGAGGGCATTGGCTCTTGGGTAACACTCTCTCTTTCCCTCTCCCTTTCATACTCATTTTTTTACTATATTGTGATGCAAGTTCTACTCCTAAGTAGGTATTGCTTTCACCATGCACTTTGTTTACTTCTTTAGCATTCCTTTCCAACTTGGTTGTCTATGGAGGTGGGAACACCAAAGTGAGGCCTAACTAAGGAAGGCCCCTACATAGCCACCCACCAACTTTCTCCTTGATCTTTTGTGTGTAGGTCATAAAAAGGAGCTCAAAGTGAAGACTTGAACATCCAGTGAAAGGTAAGCTTTCCCCATGCATCCTCGTGTTCACTTTAGTTTTTGATTGTCTGATTAGTTAAATAGTCCTGTATAGACTACTCCTGATTTTGGAAGTAGGATTTGTCTTTTTTCTATTGAGTTTGTGAGTTCTCTAATCCTTAGGACACCAACACGTCCTTTAGATGATAGTGCGCCACATTGGAATCCTAGAACTGTGTTGATGTCTTCTGGTCGAGAGCTCCCTCTTCTAAGAGAGGAATATTTTTTTCTAGTTCTCTCAAGATCTTTGATAGATTTTCCTGAAGCATAACTAAGTTTTAGTTCTTTACTATTTTGTTAATCTATTATTTTGAGTTGTATCAGGGTAGTTTGTTCCTTGGTGATCTTTCAAGAAAGGAGAGACCCATGTGCAATGAATTCCTCTTATATCACACTTTGGTGAACCAGACATGAACGTCAAAATTTTCTTCGCGATGTTGCACATTCATGATAATGGATTTTCCAAGGAAGATTTCAATATGCTGGAGGATTCTCTAGATGACTTCTTAGAAGCACTCTCCCCTATTTCTAAATATCCCAAACAAGTCCTCTCTCGACAAGCTAAGGGATCAATAAATGTGGTGGTGGTCTTGGTGGCTCCTCTGAGCCCTAAGAAACCTATCATCTATGTGACCCCGGCCGACCATTCCGTCTGTGGAATTTCATGTCGTAGCAATTCACCAGACTTATACTTGAGGTTCATGAAAGATACAAACTCTATATCTTACAATGCTATCAGACACACATATCCTACAAGGATTAATAAACAAAATTTGAATCACCAACCCTTTGTTCCTACATCACAATTGTATGTCCCCACTTCTTTACCACCATCTCAACCAAGCCTTCCTTCAACACCTAAACCCGTGATCAAAGCACTAGGCAATTATGATCTCATTGAGTAGCTTCACATTACTCCAGCTAAGATCTCAATTTGGGACTTCCTTTAGACTACTCCATTTTATAAAGAGATGCTTCAAGAAGCTCTACAAAATATTCTCTTGCCTGCCTCTACTAGGCCCATGGCTGTTAATGTGTTGTTGGCTCATATTCATGCAAATTTTTTGAATATCATGTTCCACTCACAAGAACTCCTGCCTCTAGATGTGCAAAAGTAACCAGAGCCTTTGATGATTATAGTCAATGTTAACAACATTGGTATTAGGAAAACCCTCATTGACATCGATTTAGCTCTCAATGTTTGCGAAATAGACCTATTACCTAAAATTAAGATTGATTAATCTTCTCTAGTAGCTTCCTCCTTGTACATTCATGGATTCAATAATGCTAGCCACCAAGCTCTAGGTACGATAATACTACCTTTACAGCTGGGTCCCATTACCTTACCCACATTAGTTTATGTGATGGCCAACCCCTTACCATATAATCTATTTTTAGGGAGACCTTGGATCCATGCTATGGGTGTGGTGACTTCTACTTTATACCATTCCTTAAAGTTCATTGTAAATAACCGAGTAGTTACAGTTAAAGCACGTCTAGAAGTCATTCACCTCTATAAACTAGTCATCACCAGTCATGCTTCAGCTATATCTACTCTCAAGAATTGTATTCCATCTTTGACCACCGATTATATGGCATGTTCTTCATCCATACCCTCTGTGGAAGTGGTACCCAGGGTGAGTGTCAAATGTTAAGAACCACCTAAAGTAGAGGACCTTAAGTCTCCCTTGTTTGCTTCTCAAACTAATGCTCTCCTTGGAGATGATTGGGGTTCCTTGAATTTCTTAGTTCTTCATTGTGAAGTATAAGGTGAACCCCTCTTGCATAGACCTTCTAGGTCCCCTTAACACAAAGGCATATGACACTCCCGCAGAGGAGGAGAAGTGTGACCCTATTCAGGAGATCACCCCTTCTTGTGCTGAGGAGAACAATCCCCCTCTTATAAAAGAGATTAACATTTGTGAGGCTAGAAAGGAAGGAAAAAGTACCCCTATAGAAACGTTTGACATCCATTGGTGGAATGAAACACTCTACATGGAGCCACCACCTCCTAAGGTTTTAAAAACTCACTATGGGTTTGGATATGAGCTTGCTTCTTGGTATGGCTATGGGAAAAAAGTACTAGGGTGTATCGAGCAGGGGATTCAGGCCCCCATCCAGTTCAAGCCATGACAATGCTATCTAGGTTTGAGATGTTCTATTGAATAGTCTAAACAAAATCCTTGGTGGATTATTAATATGATCTCAGTCGAGCCACTGAACCTAGTTCACCCTAAGGTGATAGGGGAAGGGGAAGAAGTCAAAAAATTCCCTCTAGATGTCTTCTCCTCGGATGAAGTGCTAGAGGAATTTTTGGGTTCTTATTCCATATTGCCTCCTTATCATCACAAGAAATGACTCTTGTATCTTTTGCATAGCCAAGTGTACTTTGGAGAGTCTATTTTAAGCATTGACGAGAAAGACCCTCTATCTAACACCAATGATGATGTTGCAATATCTCATCATGATTCCTTATTAAGGGGGAAACTATTGAAATTTCTATGGATCTTACATCCCCTAAAAATGTGATCAAAATTAGGAAGTGTATCTCCTTAGGAGAAGTAGATGAACACTTTTATCTCTTGCATTCCCATCTTGGCATCTTCACTTGGAAATACAAGGATATGCTCGATATTGATTAATCTATAGTGGTTCACAATATCCTCCTATGTCTTAATGCCAAGTTGGTTAAGAAAAAAATTGAAAAGATCAATCCTAGGGTAGCTTTGATGGTCAAGACTGAGATAGAAAAATTGTTGAAAGTAGGATTTATCCGTCCTATTGACTATTCCCCTTGGATTTTTAATATAGTTGCCATTAGTAAGTATGATAGTCGTATTCACATATGTATTGACTTTCAAGACCTTAATAAGGCTCCTCTCAAAGATGATTTTTTGCTACCTAATATAGATATGTTTGTCAACTCGATTGCAGGCCATGCATTACTTTCTTTCATGGACGACTACTCAGGTTACAATCAAATCCATATTAACCTGATGATCAATACAAGACAACCTTCACTACCCCATGGGGCACTTTCTATTATGTGGTTATTCCTTTTGGGTTAAAGAATGTGGGAGCTGCTTACCAAAGACCAATGACCCTAATATTTCACAATTTTATCCACAAGATTTTAGAAGATTACATCAATGATATATTGGTGAAATCGATAACCCATCAATATCATGCCAAGATCCTTCGTCTTATTTTTGAGAGACTTCAACTCTATAATATGAGGCTAAATCCCCTTAAGAGTGTCTTTGGCATTGACATTGAAAAGCTTTTAGGGTTTATAGTTTCTCACCATGGGTTCAAAGTTGACACTAATAAGACTGATGCCATCGTTAACATGCCTCCACCAAGGAATATCACTAAGTTGCAAAGTTTACAATAGAAGATTCAAGTGATTTGTAGATTTATATCTCAGTTGGCTAATTTTACCCTTCCTTTCACTTGCTTATTGAATAAGGTTGTTCTCTTCATATGGGATGAAGAGTGTCAAAGAGCCTTTGATTCAATCAAATCCTATTTAACGAATCCTCCCGTATTGATGCCGGCTATGCAAGATAGATCTTTTTTGCTTTACCTTGTAGAATCATTATATGCTTTGGAAACTCTTTTAGCTCAATATGATGACACTGGGAAGGAAAGAGTGGTCTACTATATTAGCCGTGTCCTAGTTGACTATAAAACTCATTATTCCTCCATGCTGAAACACACGTCATAGTAAAAATGGATCTTTTAAGACATCAGTTTTCTAGCACTGACTTGGTAGGTAGGCTAGTGAAGTGGGTTATGTTACTTTTTGAGTTTGACATAAAGTTCATTACTCAAAATACAATAAAGGGTCAAGCAGTTGCTAATTAGCTGGAAGATTCCCCCTTGTCTCACTCCTTTTCTCAGTTGGATTTATTTCCCGATGAAAAAATATTTTAAATTAATCATGATCTTTAATGGAAAATGTATTTTGATAGATCAAGGTGTCAAACTGGTTCCAGAGCAGGCATGGTTCTAATATCCCTTGAAGGTAAACCAATTCCCTTATCCTTTCGACTAGATTTAAATTATACTAATAACATCACTAAGTATGAAGCCCTTATTGTTGGCTTACATGTTGTGATTGCACTAAAAATAAAAAATATTTGTACCCTAGGTGACTTTGAACTTATAGTGAACTAGATAATGGGAATCTATCAATCCAAGCAAAGTAAGTTGTCCCAGTATCAGGACCTTACCTTGTCCTTGCTTAAATAGTTCTCTTCTTTCACAATAGATAGTATCCCTAGGAGAGAAAATAGACATGTTGATGCCATGGCAAGCATGGATTCCCTGGTACCCTCTAAAGAAGATACAAAAGAATACCACTTCATGGTCCAGGTCTTGCAAACCCCTACAGTTCCCAAAGAACCCAAAGACGAGTCCCCTATGTGTTCCCATGTGGACTCTAGAGAATGGTTTTCTAATATCTTTAACTATATAAAGACTAGGAACTTCCCCAATGATGAGACAGAGAATGATCACACTCATATAAGACATCTCTCAGTTTGTTATGCTATCCTATCTAACATCCTTTATAGGAAAGCCTATAATGGCTTGCTTCTCAGGTGTCTTACTAAAGTGGAGATACCCCTTTCCCTTAAGGAATCCCATGCAGGCTCTGAGGGTGGACATTTTAGTGGTAAATCATTGGCAAGAAGACTGGCACACATGGGATACTATTGTAAAATGATGGAACAAGATTCCTTTGAATTTGTTAAAAAGTATCCTCAATGTCAGCAACATAGTCATCTTATTGATGCACCTACCCAAGAGTTACAAAATCAAACTTCCCCTTGGCCATTTGCTAAATGGGGGTTGGATATTATTGGAAAGATATCACCTCCCTCTTCCAAGGGACATACCTTTATCATTACCAATATTGATTACTTCACGAAGTAGGTCAAGGCTATCCCACTCTGATCGATGAATGTTGAAGCTATCTATAGTTTCCTCTTGAAAAACATCATTTTTCAATTTGGATTGCCCACTACACTTGTTTCTGACAATTGTACACCATTTAAGAACAATGAAGTGAAGTAGTTCCTCGAGAAATTTCATATTCATCATAGGTTTTCCACACGGTACTATTCACAATCTAATGGTCAAGTGAAAGCATCTAACAAAACTCTTGAACTTATTCTCCGTAAGACAATTAATAAACATGTAAAGATTGGCACATTCAATTGATGTATGCTTTATGGGCCTATCACACAAGTGTTTGTACGGATAAAGGAACAACACCCTATAGCCTCGTGTATGGTGCCAAAGCTATCATTCCTTTAGAATTGGATATTTCATCTCTACGGTTTTCCCTTAAGGGGCTAATTGTTAATGAGACCTATTGAGTTAATCATTTGCATCAGTTGGAGATGCTCGATGATCATCATTTATGATCCCTCGAACATCTTAAATTTTATCAATAGTGGTTATCAAGACAGTACAATCAAAGTGTGCTTCCTAGAACCTTTAAAATAGGATATTTGGTTCTCTATGAAAACCAAAGAAATGTAAACGTGCCACCTGATTAGAGAGGAAAATTTAGTCCTAACTAGTTAGGCCCTTACATTGTGATCTTCATGTATGGTTCAAGTGCCTATGGATGGAACACCTTTAGAAAATCCTATTAATGCAATGCATCTTCATCAATAATATGCATAGTGTTCTATGTTTCATCTACGTGGTGTTCTCTCTACAAAAGGACAATAACACTACATATGTTTACATTATTCATTAACACATTATGAGAATTTTTGTGTTGTGAATGACCATGTGTGTGTGTGTGTGCATGCATCACATTACATCTATTAAAACCATTAGATCATCATTGTATTTAATTAACATACAACCATGTGTGTTTATTAAATCATATTAGCATCTAGTGTAAGCATACATCCACATGAGAATATAACATCTATAGTATAAACACATGTGAAAAAATAAAGAACATACACATCCTAATAAATAATTCCATGAGGTCATAATTGATGTATCCAATGTCATGTACATGTATCAGGCCACTACTATCAAAAAAATGAGTGGCTACTGAATATATGTCTATATAAAAGATCCACAAGTATATATGAATGTATATGTATCTCACCACAAAAATGACATACACAAAACTGATGATGAGTCTCTTATCACTATGGTGCATGGCTCTTGTAGTCCTCTAGCTCTGGTGGACACTCTAGAAGCCGTGGGAGGGGCTGAATGGTGTTCATGGAGTGTGAGTGGTGTGATCACGATACAGATGTGGCTATCTGCATCCCCTTGATCTACCCCTATAGAGAAGATATTGTTAGCTTCGCTTGCTATAATTGGTCACATAGTCGTTGAACATCTGTCAGGATCACAACCGCCAGCTACCCACTAAGATCATCAAGATGACTCTGGAGGGCATCACATGCCTACTTAGTGGAATCATCGCTCCTCACTACTATGTCTCCCTCGATGAGTTCCATTCGTAGTTCCCTTGATAGCTAGTCATACTTCCCTCAAGTGGTCGTCAACTCTGTAGTGAGTTGGGAAATCTCCATGCCTTTCTCCTCGTAAGTGGTCCTCAGATGTGCCACTCGATCAAAGTTGGGGACATGATGTCTCACAAATGCTAGTTGGTATGCCTTGAGAACCAATCCCTAAATTGGCACAATAGGGGTAACCTATGAAATATACTAAGCTATGAGCCCAGTCCATCCATGTGAGCCCTTAGCAATCATAGAGAAAGAAAAGGGTATCAGTATTGAATGGAATGTATAGGTACATATATCATAAATAAAAAAATAAAAATGTAGAAACATAAACAACATATTACGTATACCTAGGTCCCCTTGCTGCCATGTCAGGTCAAGGTGAGGATCGGTGCTAGGAACTATGCCACCAGCCTTAGTGGCTACACCTAGAGCTACTAGCACCACAACTATAGTAGAATATGGTGGTACCAAGAGATAGGGGTAAATGGTGGGGGATATGACCTCCTTCACTCCCTTGGCCTTAGTGGTGTCATGTCCTCCTCTTGTGGTCCCTCTTCATCCTTCGAAGCTTGCTGCCAACCTCTCCTCCTATCTTGTAGTGGCTGGGGTGGTAAGTCTTCCTATGGACTAGGTTACCCTCTTAGGGCACCCTTGCTACTCCCACCACTACATAAAATAATTCGCTACCCTAAAATTATCTATCATCGATATAGGCAGCAGATCATGGTTGGGCTCATCATCATCCGAGGGGACAATATCTATAATAGTGGGGTGAGGGCGATCCTCAACCTTATCACACTCCTATAGGCCCTAATGTATGTGGGCACATCCACCAGTATGGTCATTGTCAGCCATGTTGTCGCATGACTTGACTTCGGTAATAGGGTACTATGACAAAATCCCTCCAATTGATCAAAAAATGATCCCGCTATAGGTTCCTCAAGAACCTGTTGTCATCCACCCACCTGAAAAATTGGTAGTGTCTCCATCAGGCCCCATCTACAGTGAGAGTGTCAAACTGTAAATTCCAAAACTATAGATTTCCAAATCTCCATTGGTCTGTCATGTCATACCAGTGGGCCATGGGGATCCGATATGTCCATCACTAGGGAAAACTAATTGGCTAGGTGCACATAATATGGGAAAAGACCCAAACCTACAAAAGAGTGCACATTGTGAGGCTACAATACTCATAGTGTATGTACCTTCCTAGCTCCTGGTAGCAGTGTGATAGCATGCTACACCCCCAGGAAAAAATGGTCCTATGCTCAACCATCTCCCTAATAGTGTGGAAGAGGCCCCCATGTGGGTGGGAGCCTCACCCATCAATCATGATCCAAAAAGCAATGGTCATGACCATGACTTAGTAGACGAATGGTGCAGTGGTCCTTGCTTGGTTGTACGATTGCATATATATATGGCTCATTTCATTGTCATCGTCTGTCCTCCCTAATTAGTAGAGTATGCCCTCCCTCTACTCCCACACTAATCAGGTATCACTTAGGGGCACTCACCATCTACGGATGGGTAGCCCAAGGATCTAATAGATGTCCTAAATTGTAATGGTCATCTTTCCACATGGTAGTTGTCCAGAAAGATGATGTACTGGCATCCCATCGCTTCATAAGGGTCATCAACCTCTGCTCGTGATATCTCATCTTTGGTATGGTGAATACATGCTAGGGGCCAACCCACTGTAAGAGTGTGACCTCATCGTCTGATAAGCGGTCCCTTTGCTCACGAATGAGCTAAGATGCTTTGCCTCTCAGATGCTCTTGAATCTCTGGGTACTCCTACAAAAAGTAACAAAAAATTAAGTTAGAACATCAACATTTTGCATCAAAACAAAAAAAATAAGTAATACTTATGTGTGATGCACAGACGTCTATGCGTCACACATACATCCCCTGACTACCATGATCACCTCAAGGATGACAATGGGTCTTCAAGATGAGAGCGCATATATAAGACTATAGTGCTCATTGAGGATGATAGCGCAAGTTTTCGATGAGGGTTCAAAATAAAGATGCCTAAGAACCTCATCGATGGAAAAATTGAAAAAAATGCATAAAAAATTACAACAAATGAGAGCTTGTGGCCTACTTGATCAACCTTGTGACCCTCAGTGATGTCCTGGTGTAGCTACTCCAACCTTGATTCCTTGTACTTTCTCTTGCTCAACATTTTATTGAATTTTCTCTCACAAAATCCAAGAATTGCTCATAGTGAATAGTGAAAATGACTCTTCTAGGGGCCCATTTTCCCTAGAGCTTGTGGCTTCTTGGTTTCTCCTAAATTTTCCCCACTAGGCTATGGGGAAAAATTAAGAGGGGGCATAAAGTCGTCTCTTGATCATATTGTTAGTCTGAATCGATAACTTTTTTCTTGATCATTCCTCTCTCCATGGTAGCTTTCTTTTGATTTTTTGAGGCTAACCTAAAATTTGAGTTTTGTAGGTTAAAACCTTGCATAGTATTTTGTGACTATTCTGATACTATTTGTTGAGCTCAGGTGTTGGTGGTACCTTCAGTTCTAGTTAGACCAACTGTAGCAGTTGCTATGGTCTATCTCTGTTGGCATGTAAATCCATAAAATTCAAAATTTTGGATAAATTTGTTCTTTTTCTACTTTAGTGAGGCTGATTTTTTCATAATCAAGCCCACTAAAGTGGGGGAAAAATGTAATATTGCAGAATTGCACCTAGGGGAAATTCCATATTTTGACATTTATGCCTAGCATTTATGATGCCTTGAGATATTAGTGAAAAAATACAATGGGTCAGAACTTCACGATTCTGACTCCATGTGGACAAGCGGCTGAGCAACAAAATCCTAGCAATGTGCTTTTCGATAATACAAGCTTTGGACAAATGCGTGGTGTGTAGACGTCTACGTGGCATGCTAACATCTTATCCATTTCTTGACTTGAAAATGTAGAATCTAGAAGGTTAACCCTTGAGACACGTGTCTTGGTGGTTACACTCCAAAAGTAACAGCTCTTTGCCACCCTTGCAAGCATTAAAACCTCTTTTTTGCCTCTCATTTGAAGGTTGGAAGACATCACACTATCTCTCTAATTGCTCCAACTTTGAGATCTTCTCTTCTTTGATAGTAGTACACTCATAGACAAAGCTATTCCAAACTTAGGTCCTCCCAGTAGCAATAATTTCTTTCAAGCAAGCACTCAATGGTGTGTCCATATGATCCAGAGAGGGCCTTGGCCCATGGGTAATGCTCTTTCTTTCTCTCTCCCTTTCATACTCATTTGTTTACTATATCGTGGTGTAAGTTCTACTCCTGAATAGGTATTGCTTTCACCACATGCTTATCATGGTGTGGGTTCTACTCCTAAGCAGGTATTTATTTCATCACATGCTTATCATGGTGCGGGTTCTACTCCTAAGCAAGTATTGCTTTCACCACATGCTTTGTTTACTTATTTAGCATTCCTTTCCAACTTGGTTGTCCATGGAGGTGGGAACACTAAAGCAAGTTTTGATTGAGGCAAGCCCCTACACAGCCACCTAGTAGCTTTCTCCTCAATATTTTGTGTACAGTTCATGAAAAGGAGCTTGGAGTGAAGACTTGAACATCCAGAGAAAGGTAAGCTTTCCCCAAGCATCCTCATGTTCACTTCAATGTTCAATTTCCTTATTAGTTAGATAGTCTCATAAAGACTACTCTTGAGTTTGGAAGTAGGATTTGTCTCTGTCCATTGAGTTCTTGAGTTCTCTATTGCTCAAGATGCCAGCCATGTTTTAGACAATAGCATGCCATGCTGGTATCCTAGAACTGCATTGACATCTTCTAGGCGAGAGCTCCCTCTTCTAAGACATGAATAATTTGGTTTGGATCTCTTAGGATCTTTGATAGCTTTTCCCGAAGCATGACTAAGTTTTAGTTCTTTACTATTTTTTTAATCTATTATTTTGAGGTGTATAAGGGTAGTTCTTTCCCTGGTGTTCTCTTGAGAAAGGAGAGACTTGTGTGCAACAAATCCCTCTTATATCATAGTAGCAAAGCATAATGGAAAAATCAAATACACGTGGATACCAATGAATAAAAAGAAATATTATCCCTATCAAATTCCATTCGTCAAAGAAACTATGGGACAAAATAAAAAAGGAAAAAGTATCCATCAAATATGTCCACAAAGGAAAAATCAAGCGATGTACAAAGTATATCAAGTAGTTGGTCCTAATTGCACACACAGTTTCATATCCACCCATCATTGTTCATCTTCCCAAGTTTGGAGAGTCAGGTGTTTCAAACTATCAACCAGTCTATATTTTATTCCTAAACACACTCCATCCATGCCTCCATGCAGGATATCCAATTCTCACATTGACCATGTATTGGTAGAAACCCTTCATCATAAGGATTTAGAAGGAATTCTATTGCAATGTGTGCATAAAGATAGAGTTAACTTCGATATCAACAAAGTAGATCAAGAATCTCAAAAGTTGCATTCAAGTGCACGTATCTTAGCAATGCAACTTCTTCAAGTAGGCTATTGATATCACATCATGACAGAAGCATCTACATCAACACTACCAGGTGGTTCAATATAAGCATAATTTTTTCACAAAAATCAAAATCAAAATCAAAAAATCATGAAAATAGTAAAGATAAAAAAATTCTTCCTCCAGTGAAATCCACGATGGTGGCACTTTGGATAGGTATCATGATGAAAACCTAGCAAACAGGCATCATGTGTAGAATCGAGCATCTTCGTGTGCCACTTTAGGTGAAATTATTTTATCACATCCCTAATAAATCCAACATTCCATCCATCTTATCCATAATAACTCCATTCATAAATGAAACATTTATTGAATCCATTTTCATCCATCTACATCCATAGTCCAAATTATCTTGATCTTGGTAAAATTTGGGTGCACACTTTACACTTGCTTATGGTAAACATCTTGACATGGGTCATTTTCATTGATCCTATCCTACCCCAACATTATATAAGCCATGAAGCATTATCCAAATAACCATCCTCTATCTGAACCTGTTATCTTATCACAAGATAATCCTTGGCATCCTTGTGTTCTTACCATATCCATCCATCCATACATCTATCCAAGCATCCACCCACGACATTCCATAGATTGCTCGACAATGGGGGAAGATATTTACATCTTGCTTTGGGAATAAATCTTGATCTATATCTTCCAACTTATGTGGTAATATAAACATTGGAAAAATGAGAAATCAAATTGGTGAAGGCATTTGTGAGCAAAAATCCAAATCACTAGCCCATGGCACATTTTGATGAGGAGATGTTCCTTATCAAGCTTTATTGAACATCAATTCAAACAATCAATATCAATTGCATCTAATTTGTACTTCAATATCACATCAAATCATTCAAACAAATTTTATTTGAAACCGAGCTTCAAAATCCTGATCAATCAAATCCAATCAATCCATCATCATCTCAGGATATCCTTCCTAGTCCTTGTGTTGCTTAACACTACCTTTGCATTGTTGTGTATCCTCAACAATGTTATAATCATCAATCCATCAATCAAATCCAATCAATCCCTCATCATCTCGGTATATCCATCCTAATCCTTGTGTTACTTAACACTATCCTTGCATTGTTGTGTATCCTCAACAATGATATCATCATCAATCCATCAATCCAATTAATCAACCTTAGCTTTGTTTTCAACAAGATCCCAAATAGATCACTGATATCATCACACATCCATATCCAAACCATCAAAATCATGTGAAAATCCAAAAAAAATCAAAATCATATCAAAATCCAAAAACACTCATAAAATAGAGAACATCAAAAACATGCTATATGAACTACGTCATCTCTGAGCTTAAACATAGGGAAGGCCATTATTGATGTTTTCTTGAGACACAAAATCCAAAAACATTCATAAATATCAGAAAACACCAAAACCATTAAAAATTTTAAAAATAAAAACACTTGTAAAACATCTCGAAAAACCCAAAATAGCCTCAAAACATTGCAAAACACCAAAAACATTCAAAAAACTCAAAAACACAAAAACATTTAAATAACCCGAAAATCAAAAAAATAGCCTCACGACATTTCAAAAACATCAAACACATCCAAATATTTGAAAAAATCCATCTATCCCATTCACTTTCACCCACAATAATCTCATCCATAATAAATCAATCATCATCTCCTTCATTTGGCAATACAAACAGAACTCAAGTACAACAATTAGCAAAAGCAAAATTCAAAATTTTAAATGCAAAATCAAAATCCTAATCATTTGCAAAAATTTCAATCAACCTTATATCAATATCCTTTCGAAAAACCTATCAACTTTCCACCATCCACTAACATTTCCTAGGATGCATCCTTCCTACAATGGGCCTTATCTTTGGCAAAACACTTTGGATGCTTATTCTCAAAAACAAATCCCTTTGGCTAGAGGTATGAAGAACATTGGCTTGTTTGTGTACTTGATTGTTTCTTTTTTATTTATCTTATTGCACTCATTCCAATGACCTCTCAATGATGTCTAATAAAAATGATCTAGAGAGAATGGAATTGGGCATTAATCATTATCTTTTTATCTATTGTGCTTGTTGGATATTATTGTAATATAACCTTGGTCATGCTTACTTTGTTTGGTCTGTAGGGAGGGTATTTTGGGTATCTTGTTGACCACATGGGAAGGTTCTTATTTTCTATGTTTTGTTTTGAGATGCTTAAAATATCTAAACTACATCCTAAATAGGGTTTTGTATGTAAGGTGTGAACAAGGATACTCCTATATAATTGTGGAGTCAAAGTCCATCTCACTAGATACAATGCCATCCTAGTTTTTTATATCTTGATGCATCATATCTATACATGTTATCAAACATAAGGAAAGTAAGCTCTTTATGTCCCCAATCTCTTATAAGTGAAACATCATCAATCTATCATCATTATTTCTTATAAAATCGGTAGATCATGGACTTGTTGGATCCTCTTTTCATCATCTCATTTCTTCTTTCTTCTCTCCACACTAACATGGTATCATGACAGTCAACCAAATGTCACCAATGCATCCATCATGCATCCACACATCATTAACATACATAAATCTCATGTTCATAGCATAAACCATCCAACCACATACTCATTGCATATCACATTACCCATTTTGCATTATCATTTAGCGCATAATATAGATTTGTTATTCTAATCATCTTAAAATCATTGCATATCATAAACATTTGCATCCATACATCCATACTGTAAACATCATCATCATAACCATCAATACATCCATATTGAACCTCTTTTTCATGAGATCAAACCTCAAATCAAACTTTTCACTCGATCTCTCAAGGGGGCAGTGTACCAATATACTTCTTTCCACTGGGGCATCCAAAAAAATAAAATAAAAATGAACTTTGATCTCAACAAGTTTATTCTTTGAACGAATGTAGTAGGTATATTACATCAAAGAGAGGCAAAATGTAGACACTCAAAATATCCTGATTGACATCATGCACTTGATTCACTAACACTGATTCTTCACTTCCACACTAACCAATTAATTGAATAATCTTTATTTAATTAATTAAATTCATCAAAAATTCCCCCTTAATTAGATAATACACTTTATTGGATTAAATCAATTTAAATCCTAATGCTCTTACTTTAATTAAATATATCAATTTTATTTAATTGAAATCCTAATGTTCCTAAACATCCTCTCATTTGATTTAAATAAACTCAAATATTTAAATTAAATGTCACAATCAAACTAATTTCATCTAAGTTAATTAATCCTAGAGTAATTAGCTCCTAACACTAATCCCCCATTCCTCTATCTTTTAACTCCACCCTTGGGTAAGTCAACCTCACCAAGTTGCACATGTAAATCAATTTATTTGATTTTGTAAACAATGATTTTGGTTTTCCCTCACAATGCTTTGCTCTACCTAGGGTTTTTCACTAAAAACGAGAAAGGAGATTAAAAGGGGTCCCAAAGTGCAAGGGTTTACACTCAAAGTCTATGTAAATGAAATTTATTATGCCTAATCAAGATGTCCTAATGCTCTGATGTTAAATTGAAATGATCTAATGATGTAAAAATTAGAAAATGTAAAGTGCTAGAAAGCACATTATGATATGGAAAGAGATAAAAAAAAATGCAATAGATGATAAAACAAGAATGCAAGAAAAAATCCATGCACCTAGAAACTGAAGAGGAGTTGACTAGAGATTGCAAAAACTTCTGATATTTTGAAAATTCTAATTTTTTTAAGCCTAGTGGGAGTAAGCCGCCAGGTGGGGCATTTTAGTCCAAATTCAAGGAAACTGTCCAGAAACCTGTTTTAGCCAAATGGGTATTGAAACCTATAGAAGTCATTGAAAATTAGGTCCAATGGGACTAAGTCACCCAAGCTGGTGACTTATTCCACTTCTGAATCTCTAAAAATTCAGAAGTGGAAACATATACCCTAGGTTTCCACTTCGGTTTCCTATAGGGGTCCACTTTTGAAACTCTGATTTTCAGACCTGAAGGTGACTTTTAGTTGATATTTCAGCTTGGACAACAAAGAGATGTCTTCAAAAAGTATTTAAAAAAATATTTGATGATCTTCAAACCCTCAAACTTCCTAAATTTGAAAACACACAAGAAGAGAAGAAGGAATGTTGAATGTTAGGGCATGGGGGTTTGCCTTGGTCAAACCCCTTTTTAGATAATTAAACTAAATGAAGAAAGAATATAATGAAGAATGAAACAATGGAGTTAGTACATTTCCATGATGTTTGATCTTGAATTTATTTGGCAAAACATGAATAATCTGCCCTTGAATTCTCTTGGGAGCTATCTTGATGACTTACAATGATGAAACCCTAGCTTGCTTGACTTGAGAACGTGATGAATGATGAATGATGATGAGTTATGACTTAAGATGAGATAGGAGCTTGAAAAATTAGGGGGAAACCCCTTATTTATACACAATTATGCCTAAATTCTTAAAAATACCTCATCACAGGCTGACCTTAGGTATTAAAGAATAAAAACCCCAAAGAAAATTAAATTAATTTTTATTTTTGAGCCAAATGGGACTAAGTCACCCAAGGTGGAGACTTAGTCCACCTAGAGAATTTTGAGTGGATGTTGGAGATTAAGATGCATTAAATGTTGTTTATCAAGTTTTTCTTCAACAAGACACTTAATTAAGGCCTGTAAGTGCATAAAGAGGCCATTAAAGCATAAGAAAGGTGTAAATATTGATGAAAAGCCTAGAAAATTGTGAAATTTTGTTACAAGACTTTACAACACTTTGAAATAGGTCTTGGTAAGGTTATTTAGGTGAATTATAACATTATGGTCCTAGAAAATTGTGAAGATATGTTACAACACCTTACAACACTCTTGGAAGACATCAATAAATGTATTTTATTCAATTTACTAGGGCCCAAGACCTAGTATGGATGTGTAGACACCTCACAACACCAAATCAAGGCCAAATTAAATCCAATTTTCCATCAATTATTCTCATATCAACAAAAGTATACACTTTTTAGCAACATAGATTTAAAATTACCCTATTTTCATTAAAATATGGCATATTCTTGGAATATTCCACCCATTTGAATTTTCCCTCCCAAAGGACTTTTGTCCTCCACCTTTTGCATTGAAGGATCTTACATGGCATTGTTGAGGTGGATGCTTTGGAAGGGTTGTCTGTGTTTTGTGTTGACATTACTGGTTTATCATGTCCCTTGTTAGAGTCTTTCTATATGATCTTGTATTCTTCCATGAATGTTGATGTGAATTCTAAGGAACCCCAATCATTGTCTAGTTTGTTGTTCTATTGCATGGGTTCCACTTGTGTAGTGGATGTTGATGTCTTTAAGGGATTTTCTTTGCTCTTCTCAAGTTGTAAGAAACTATAAGGCTCAGGATCAGTTTCAAGTGTGTATACTTTGTTGTTGTAAATGTAATTTATTTTATAATGAAGAGTAGAAGGCACCCAATTCATTGCATGAATCCATAGTTAGCCTAAAATTAGATTACGGGAAATTTCATGAGGCATAACATGGATTGGTGTATCCAATGTGGTCATTCCAACTGTAAGAGTAAAGTGATCACCCCAAGTGGTTTCTTTTCGACATTGTCAAATCCCTTCATATATAAAGAATCAGGTTGAATGTTTGCTTTATCAATGCCAAGCCTATCTAGAAGGCTCACACTACACACATTAAGGGTAGAGCTGGTATCTACAAGATTTCTCTTTATCCTTTTTTGTTTGTATTGAGCTATGATCATGAACACATCATTTTGTTTTGGCACTTCCAAAGAGGGGAGTTCACTTTGGTGGAAAACAATATCAACATTTATTCCTTGAATCATGGCTTCTATGTCATTTGGTTGCACATTAGAAGGGACAAAATCTTGTTGCAAGGCTACTTGAATTAGGTTGTGATAGTGAGGGGGAGACTTGAATAAGGTCAAATAATGATATCTTAGCAGGAGTATTCTTAAGTTGTTCAACAATATCATACTCCCTAATGTGTGAATTTAATCAAGAATCTCATGGCAATGGGTATGTGCAGGATCATCATGGAAAAAAAAGACCCTTAAGTGGCAAAAAATTTAGAAAAATTAGTGTTAGGTAACTTGATGTAAAAATTTGAATAAGTTATCTATATTATTTCAAAAATATATAAGAATAGAATTTGTAACAAATTGAATGTAGTTTATAAACTACTAGGTTTATTTAAGAAAAGAAAAATCTATTTGGTGAAAACTTGAAATTTCAATGCAATAGCACTTAAATTTTAGGGAAAAAATAAGAGGTAGGTGTTTGTCGACCACCCTAACTACAATAAAATGATAATATTTTTTATGAGATTTTAGATATAAGTAGACGACTCATGTCCCGATGTGATGCATATTTTTTGTAATTTTTTCAAAGTAAATAATTAATTATGAATTTTTATTAAAACTTTTTAAAAATATAAAAACTTCAGTATGTCTACCTTAACTTAGTCAAAACTTCATGAAATTCATTTTATTTTTTTTAATCTTATAGTATACGAAGCATAGAATGTGACACATATTTTGGATTCAAAAAATGTGATACCTTTCGAAAGCTATAGATGTTTTTCAATCAACTTATCAATCAAGAATTTAATGATAATTCAAATAGAAAATGAATAATAATTTTTTATTAAATTTAAAGTAAAGCATAATTTATATTAGTGGAAAGTTGAGAATCTCCTTTAAAAACCCTTTTCATTTCATCAATTTTGTGTAAAAAAAAAGTCATCAGCCACATGCCCTACACATACCCACCATATTGCCACCTTTTGGCCCATCATGATCCTGCACATACCCCAATATGGGATTGGGTGAAGGTAAGGGTGTTGGGGTGGGTTGTGGCAGTTGCGGATTGTTTCTAGTGGGATATGTATAAGCAACTGTATTATGACTAGTTGCTACGAAACATTATTTGTAAGTGGGTAAAGGACATGTTTAGGTTTTTTTTTACTTTGTTTCATGTGTGAAAGGGGGTAAACGATGAGTTGAGGGTGAATAATATTAACATCACTTGGTGAATGAGAGTATAACATGGGATTTTCATCTTCTTCTAAGGGTGTAATATTATTATTGTCAATGTTTTCCTTGTCTTGTAGCATGATATCCTCCCTATGAGGAGAGTTTGTAGGAGTACTACAAACCACATGTTCTTGACATTTGAGGGTTGGTTCTCCTAAAAGGACTTCATTTCAAGTAGGAGAATGATCAATGGTTGAATTTTGTTGCTCAATAAGGGTTTCACTAGGAGAAGGGGGACAACTAAGATATTCATGACCTTCATTGATGGTGTTTTCTATCATCAAAGTATCTATTTCACAACTAGGAGAAGAAAAATTTGTATTGTCATGATTACCTATGGTTGTGCTATCTTGTTCATGAATGTATTGTCCACTAGGAGAGGTAAGAGGAGAGAAACAACTAGGATTCTCAAAACTCTCATTAATTGATGCTTCTACCAAAATATCTTTATCACCAATAGGAGAGATATTAGGAGAAGAACAAATATGATTGTTAGTAATGTCCAAGTCTGTATTATCTTTCACCAAAACACTCTCATAGGGAGTGGATAGGAAATATTTGTTAGCATGTCTAAATATGTGAGACACTAACATTGTTTGAACAAAAATGAAAAGCACATGCAACCATTTCATGCAATGTTTCAACAATGTAAACAATGTATAGCCAAATATGCAAAACACTATTATCCAAAGTATGCAAAACCTTAAGAATGCAAACAACGTGTATCCAAAAATGAAAATCACTTTTATCAAACTTATACAAATTTTTATGAATGTAAACATTGTATATGCAAAAGTGAAAAGTACTTTTATCTATGTTATTCAAAACTTTATAATTGTGAGCATTTTTAGATGTAATGATGCTTGTGATTGAAATGATTTTGAAAAAAGACTATCCTAAATTGATGTTTTTGACCTAGATGCATAAAAAAAATGTTTCTGAAACTTTCCAAACTTAGAGTATATGATACTAGGAAGTTTAGGAAGCACAAAAATGAGTTTTTTTTCATTGTAACAAACAGTGAAAAATATGGGCAGGGACTAAGTCACCCAGAATGGCGAATTAGTCCCAATTAAGGTTTTTTCAAAATTTCTAGAAATTTTCAATTGGTTTTGATGCTTTTTAGTTTGTATGACCTAAATACTAAATGAAAATGTAGTTTTAAGATGTTTTTCTATGATTAAAAATGCAAAAATGCAAACTGTATGCACTTTCACTAATGCAAAATTTGAAAACCCTAGAATGCAAATTAACTAATGAAAAATGCAATGAAATGTTAATGCAAGTTAATTCTAGGATGGTGATGGACTCCAAAATCAGAAAAGAAAGTATTCTAAAGGTGGACTCACCAAAATGAACCACAAATTTTTGTAGGGGATTCTCTCTTACACTTCTAGGGTTTTCCACCTAAAAGGAGAAAGGTATCCCACAAAAACTTGGAGGTTCACTAAATACTAATGCTAATATGATTGAAATATTTCTAAATGAAATGTCCTAAATGCAATGAACTAATAAAGAGATGATTTATTAATGTAAAACCTAAGAAATATAAGTTGTTTGAAAATATAGTGTTGTATGCAAAAACACCTAGAAAGATGAATAAAAAAGAAAATATAATAGAACAGGGAAACAAAATAGAAAGAATGCACTTGGAAATGTGTTAAAGAATGGACTAATGATATTAAAATATTAGCCTACTGGGACACTTCTTCCATTCTAGGCAACCTATTTCTAAATCTAGAAAACTACACCAGAGCCCGTTTCAGCAAAATGGCTATGCAGAACTACAAAAACTTCTAAAAAACATGTGTAGTGGGACTAAGTCACCACTGTTTCTGACTTTGTCCACTTTTGAATATCTAAAAATCTAAAAGTGGAAATGGAAGCCCTTGGTCTGCACTTCAGTTCCTGATTGGTATCTAGTCCTGAAACTCTAATTTTCAAGCCTGAAAGTGACTTTTAGTGGATATTTTGGCTTTGGAAACAAGGAGAGGTCTTGAATAACTTTGAAAACTATTCTTCAATGATCTTAAAACCTTCAAAGTACCTAAATTTGTGAACACACAATGAAAGAGAAAGAAATGTTTGATGTTAGGGCATGGAGGTTTGCTTTGGTCAAACCCCTTTTTAGGTAATTAAACTAAAATGAAGAAACAATGTAATGAAACATGAAATAATAGAGTTATAGACTTTCCATGCTGATAGATCTTGATTTTCTACAATAATAGATGAAGAATCTTCCCTTGAATGTCTTAAAAATGTTATCTTTATGACTTAGAATCCTTAAAACCCTAGCTTTCTTGACTTGAGGTGGAAGATAAATGATGAATAAGATGAATGAATGAATATGAGTTATGAATTAGGGTTTAGAGACTTGTATTTGTAGGAAATCCACCAAATTTTCCTACTAATATGATCCCCAAGGCCGATATGAAGGGAAAATAAACTTAAATTCCAAATTTTCCCACCTGAACCTCAAAAATAGCCCAAATGGGACTAAGTCACCAATCTGGGTAACTTAGTCCTAGCTAGATCAGAGTTAGTCACCTAGATGGGAAACTTGGTCCCATAGAGGCTCTTTTACTAGTTAGATTGTTTGAGAATGAAGAAATTAGGCTTCTTGGTTGTTCTATTCAGTTCTTTGATCAAATGAAGCCTTGGGATGCATAATAGGGGTCCATAGGGGCCTATTAGTGATTATGTAAAGGGTGATTAGGGATTGGGACACAAAGTTAAATGTGAAAGGGTGATTAAATTCACTTTACATCATTAAAATGAGGTTCACATAGCTTAGAAGGGAACAACATCCAATGTGAATGTGTAAGACACATTACAACACTAGATTAAGATTAGGTTTAATTTACAAGCCTTCTAGATTATTTTGAGAATGTCATTAAATACATTTTATATCATTGAATTAGGGGAAAGATAGGTCCATTAATCTATAAAAGTGTGAAATTTTTTTACAACACTTTACAACACCTTTACATGACATCATTAAATGTATTTTATTTAATTTGCAAGGTTCCAAGATCTAATGTGGATGTGTAAAACATCTCACAACACTAAACCAAGGCCTCAGTAAGTCCATTTTATCATTAATTATTCTCATATCAAGCAAGATATACACTTTTTGGTGACACATTTACAAGATCACTAAAGGACACCTACAGAGCAAAATTTAACAGTTCAGATCTAGAAATTAGTTTGAGAAGGAAGAGTAGTATATAGGAGTGCAAATTCAGACCTTGACACTCCAAAAAAGATGCATAGGATTGATATGCCTCTTCTGGCATACAAGTCCCAATATAGTGATTTTTCTAGATTTCAGGAGTTCCATATTGAACACTACCAAATTTTTGTTCTTGCCCCAAAACCCTAATCTAGGACTAAATCACCCAACCTAGCATATGAGTCAAAGTGTACATTAAATTTAGTGTTTTTAGCATTTCAGACCTTTCTTCACGTTGCTACAAGTTTCCAAGTGCACCTCTTTGATTTCTTAGTTTACTAGTGTAATTTACATTCATTTGTAGGTCATTCATTTGAGCTTTACAAAGCATTAGGTTTTGTCATTATATTTTACATGTTACTAGTCCTTCCAAGACCTAGCTTGGTGGTGAACCCCTTTTTAATTTCTAAACATACCCTAGGACAAAATTTTGCAGATCTCTTTCCTTCATTCCACCTTTGGATTGAGATCTCTAGGGTTTGCTTGAGTGAAACTTGAGTGAAATAGGTCCCTACCCCTTGTATGTTCCATCTCCTAAAAGGTGGAGCACCCTATTTTTTTCATTTCATTTTGGTGAACTTTCATTTAGAATACCTTATTTCTGATTTGGAGTGCATCATAATCCTAGATCTAGTTTGCATTAGGTATTGCATTAGTTAATTTTCATCTAGGGTTTCTAAATCTTGCATTAGTGTAAGTACATATAGGTTGAAATTTTTCCTCTTGCATCATTCAATTTTATCTAAAATCTACATTTGCACTTAGTGTAGAGATCATCCAAAATAGGAAACATCATTCACATAGAATTTGCTAAAAATTGTGCAAAACCCCTAATCTGGGACTCATACGCCCCTCTGGATTATTTAGTCCTAGTATAGGTGGTTTTTCCTGATTTCTAAGTATTCTATGGTGACTATTATTCAACATTCAAATCATTGAAAAACATTGATTGGGACTCATATGCCCCTATGGGAAATTTAGTCTCATTTTAGATTTTAAGCTACATTTTCTAACATTAAAAACTCTATTTCTATGTTTCTATTTGTTGTTGTTATTTATCTATTTTAGTTTATAGAGTTTTTGTTACATACATTTCATTGTAGCTCGCTTAATTTCATTTGAATTAGAATTAGAAAATAACATTTATCTTGTGTTCATTGCATCTTGCATCTTATTGATTGCCCCTTGCATGAGCTTTACAAATTGGTGTCATATTCCTAATACTATAGTGAGATGAAGTTCGAGACTCATGTCATCCCATGATAGCACAATCATTGTGGATATTGGGTTATCTATCTCTTTCACAACTAGTGTTGATGCTAGTTCACTAGGTATGGACCATACCCCTCCCAAGTATTTTCCTTCAAGTAGTGTGACAAGTGTTGAGACAATGGTTGCTTTTATTCTGCAAGAAAACATAATTCAAATCCATGAAGAATTAGAAAATCTAAAAAATCAAGTAAGTACTAAAAAAATTTCAACCAATGCTATCCCTATGATAGATAACATACACCACATGATTGAAACTAAAGAAGGAGTTGAACTTGTGCATAGCCTAGTAGAGCTCCTAAAATTTTGAAAAAAAATTGAGCTTTTTCTATGTCCTATAATGGTTTGTTGCATCCATGCCCAAGGGTAGGGTTTAGGGTTTTAGCTCTATAACCTTTCTCTCAAAATCTTTAAGTCTTAAAGCTTGGACGTTTTAACCCCTTGTTGACCTATTTCACCTAGTCGTTGGTTACTTAAGTTACAACTTGAGCCATTTGAGTGATGGTTTTTACCAACCCCTTGGCCTTGGTTCATGAGTTCCACTTGTTCACTCCATCGCTTTAATATTCCTGTATTTGGGTGGAAATTATTTAATGGTAAAACTTAAGTTGCAAGTTCTTACTCCTAAAGGTCTAAGTTTCGTCAACCTTGTATGGACCCATTTTTAAAACATATTATTTGCACACGGAAGTTCTTATTCACCTAAGTGATCACTCATTGTTCAAGCCATCTTTGATGGTGGGTTCATTTTAGTGACAAGTAAGGGATTTTTTTTCCTTTGGCATCGCCTATCGCTGAAGTTATTCAAGCTTTCAGTCTCACTTCAATGACAATGAAAGTTACATCGCACCATTGCCAAAATGTTTCAAGATATTTCATACTTTCAGCGATGAGTGATGGAAGGGATTGAAAGGTGAGCAGTATGATTGCAATATGTCTAGATTTGATCTCATCACTATATTTTCCTATCACTGAAGACACCTTCAATTCCTAGATCATTATGGTGATATGTGACATTTCAGGTGGTTTGGAGTAATCGCTAAGAAGTTCCCCTTGCCAAAATATTCAAGCATTCCAAACACTTTTTGGCAAGGAGTGATGGGGTCCATCATGTGCTAGAGCTAATGGGTGGCTACGTGGAAAGCTCTCAGGACTTCTTCACTGCTTTAAATAATTATTGTAAAAGTATGGGTGATGGAAAAGGACAAACGTTGATTATGTTTTAAATCCAAAAAATAAATGGTTTGGATTCAAATGTGAATGGATATTTTTCAGTTTTCTTATGTGAACAATCCATCAACCATTAATAGTGAATTTATTTCAACGCTAAGGTATTTAGGAGATTATCTAGTATTTTATTTTGCAATTGTATTTGACAAGGGAATAAGGACTCATTGAGTAAAGAAGTGACTACAACAAGGCTCCAGATAAAGTGAATTCTGAAGGATAACTAGTTTTCTCCTAGGTAAGTTAACCTCTTCACCCCTTGAATTAGTTTTTTTACTAGGTAGTTTGGTAAGTGATACTAGTGGCTAGGGTTGTGTGTTTAAAGTTTTTAATTTCATCTGCTAAGAGGGAATTCAAGTAGTTACTCATAGGGTTTGAGGTAAGGAGGATAGAATTGTTGCTTATGTCACAAACTCTATGATCTTAAGAAGCTTAGGGTGTAATTTTTTGTAATCTTGTAAACCTTAGTTTTACTGCAAAATAATAATGAGTGAACCTAGTGGGTCTAGAGCTAAAACTAAAAGAAAGCCCAATTAGAAATGGGTTAACAAGCCTTAGCCCTAGAGTGACCAACCCTAATCTGATGAAGTGAGTACATCCAAAATAAAAAGGACTATTAAGAAGGATCATCCTAGGTTTATGGAGGAATCCCCTCAAGACCTAAACTAGGAAATAAAGAACAAGGTAGGAAAGGGAAAAACTAGTGAGGGAATCCTAACTTCTTATTTTGAAGATGTTGCTTATAGGATTTGTGACATTACGAAGCAACAAAGTGGTTGGGATTTATTCTATTATGCTTTCAAATGAAGAGATGTCAATCATACTACTTGCAATATATGTGCATGTGCCATAGGAAAATTGGTGTGCCCAAATGTGTTTGTAGAGGTAGACTTAATGTTGGAATGGGCCAGGTGTTATGATCTAGATGATAGAATAATCAAAAGGTTCCCTGACTTCTTTCCCATGTTGAAGATTTATGTGATCTAGATAATGGAGGCTTTTCAATTGAACCCATCTGCCTCTAAACCTATTAACTTCTACAAGTTATAAGATGAGTATGAGAAGAACACAATTTGGTACAAAAAGGGTGTGTTCCCTATTCATAGGAGGTGTGATATGATGAAAAATGGTGTGCCTTTTATTGCATCTGAGGTGTAACCACTTGATTGTGTTGACTTTGAAGACTACTTCATGAATACCTATTATGTTGAATGTCAAGTTTTGCATAAAGAGTATTATATTAAGATGGATATTCCTCTAATGACTTTGGAAATTAACATTTGGCACAAGGATCAAAATAGGGCTTGCAATTATGCTACTTACATTATTGATCACTTGCATCAGGACCTGGTGAAGTAGAATGATGACACTCACCCAATGTCCTACAAGCATTATTCTTTATTGATGCATCCACTACTGTGGAAGTGTAGGAAAGAGATGATAAATTATATAAGACTGGAAGAATTTGACGACATGGATAATGAATTTTCAGTGTAGATGTGGACACATATTTGGGATGTGCACTATCCACACTCTAACTACCACATGTTATGTAATATTTTCAAATTCTTGGTGCTAGAACAACTTGGTTTGAAACTTGTGTATAGAATTTTACAAGGTGTGAAGGAGATACTATGGCCACTGAAATATGAACAAGCCACCAAACACAAATTCAATTGGGGAGATTGGTATCTTCATACAAATTATACTACTATTAGGGTTTATGGAACCCCAGTGCGACCACAAAAGTTTCTTGTTTATGTATCACACATACAAGAATTTATGGAAATAATGTGGCAGATGGACGCCATGGATAGAGAATATTTTAGGCGTAAAAGAAAAGCTTATGTTGTGAAACCTGATGTACTTTTTTTCATATTTCAGTTCTACCTAAAAGGAGGGTATTGATAGGTTTGGCTCCCTTCTAAATAACTATAGACTAAAGAAAGATATTAGGTTCAGTGGTCCTGAAAGGGTGATCTTGGCTCAAAGAAATGCTAGGGGATTGGGAGAAAAAACCCATCAGTTCTATTTCCAGGAGGATGTAATCAGGAATATGTACACTAATGAGGAATTCAATGCCAAAAAGGATGCATGGAGAAACATATTTTAAATAGAGGAAAGGATGATAAGGGATAACCTTTTTTATGTCAACCTTACTCAGGGATAGAAGATAAGTTTGTAAAAGAAAAATTAATGTTGGGTGATTTTAGTGATAGAATTTTCTTTGAGAAGGTAAAGCAAGCTAAGATTGATACTAAAGTTGCAAAGGAAAACCATGATACCTAGATAAAGAGCCATCTATCTCAATATTCCACTCCAGGCACCCATGTATAACCGAGTAAGACTAGTAGACAACCTACTATAGTCCCATTAGTGGCTTACTTAGAAAGTGAGTGAATTGGTGACACTCAAGTCCCAAATGAATCTGGTGAGCATGTACCAATGGAGTACAAAGTAGATCAAAATTTCCCTAAGGAAGGAGATGATGCATTGAATATTGTGGTTCCCCCTAGCAAAATTATAAAATGGGATTATAATGAGGCCGAGGATGACAATGTCAGACTAAGGGATTATGCTGAATTTATGTGTGATGATGCTTTCATTAAGTCCAAGGAGTTTACATAGTTTCTCATCCATGTTAGAAGTGTTGATATTAAAAGAAGGATTGAAGAAGTGAGGGGGAAACCTATTCCTTCCTTGCAGGAAGAAGTTGAGAAAGAAGAGGAGGATAAAATAAGACAAGAAATATCCAACATGTCATTAGAAGAGGTGAGGGAACTAGTGAAAGGAAGTGGTGCACTTTTGTTTCCTGGATGTGGCATATCATCTACCATTGCATTAGATGTTGTTAGAAAGGACCCCGATGGCTCTGTTTTCAAGGAGGCTTTTGACAATAAAATATTTGGTTCAGGTTCCAATCCCAAATTGCATACACTAGTTGTCTAGTATATGGCTCCCAACAAAGGGAAGCCTAATGTAATACAATCTGTAGAGGAGATTGGAGCATAAATTTACAAGTAAGCAACAAAGATGACAACTACTACAACTACACAATTAACAATGCACGCTACCAAGTTGATCGTAGATACTGCTCAAATTATAGAAGCTAACTATATGAAGTTTCTTGACGGATATAATAAATTGATGGATGAACATAATAAGGTATTGGCTACTATAGAAAGAGGTTTGCCATCCCCAACTAGTTCTACTTCATATTTTTCTACTCAAGACAAAGAAACCTTATGCCTTAGGATTCAAGATTTGAATCAAACCCTGAAATCATAAAAAGAATGCACAAAGAAGGCCAAATTGGAAAATATCAAAGTAGCTAGTGAAATTTTTGAAGATGTGTGGAAACATAGAGTGAAATTGATCAACAAATTTGATTATGTATGGGACACTTATAAGAGAACTCATGATGCGATCATTAGATATTTGTAGGTTCAGAAGGCTTTCCAAGATGAATGGAGTCAATGAAGCACTAGATTGGGAACCCTAAAGGAAATAATGTCTAAGGCTAATGAGTATCCTAAGGTCCCTACTCATATTCCCGAGATACTACAGACCATTGATCTGGCCAATGAGATAGCAACTTTCCATGGGAAGTCAGGAGTGCAACTTGGAAACAAATTGAAAATGTTCAGGGACATGGAAGTGCATGGTATGGCAAAAATATTTGATCATAAGGGTGAGTTTATGGAATTTTCCAAGTGGAAGAATGAATTGGAAGGATGGTTGTCTCGGGCTAAAGATTTTTTGAATAAAGTTGATTACTCCATGTTGAATTCCCATATTGATAATATGGCTGGATTTGAAATGAGGAAGGATGTATTTGTTAGGGAGGCTAGAGCACTGATTGATGTGAAGTACACACAATATAATGTGAAGGTGTAGATTTTGTTGAGTATAGAGTGGCCCACTGATGATGAATATAATTCATGGTTGGAAAATTTTATTACATAGGTCTTTGTGCATTAATGATAGTGAATGTGGTCAGTAATGGAAAAAAGAAGAACAATACATAACCTCTAACTAGTGCAAATTAGGGTTTGGTTGAGGTATTGCAAAATATTGCTTTTTTCTTATCAAAAAGGTTGATGACATGAGTGATGGTGTGGATGAATTAACCACTTTCTTTCTATTTCTTTTGGTGTTTTTTGAATCTTTGTTGATTATGCATGGACATGGTTAGTTTTGGCTTATGAAGAAGAAGGTGTGGATTTTTATAGCACATGAAGATGCCTTTGGAAGGAAGGTGTATCTTCTTCATCAAATGGGAACCACTTTTGTATCATATGGGTTTCCCTCCATCTGAAAACACAAATATAACTATAAAAGGAATATGTGTTATAACATTCAAATGAAAACGTGACATGTGTTGTTGTCAGCCTGAAGCTTGTTTTGCTCCCTTGTTCTTATAAAATAGAATTCATGGCCATTAGTACAGGTCTTTTGTTGAAGTCTAGATCCAAATGATGCAAATGGTGAACATAGAGAAGACATATTGAAGTCTATATCATAAGTTTTGAGTCTAGTGAGTGAATTTTTTCAATTGTATGGTTTTTGAACATATCTAAACAATAATGCAAATCCCTTGATTTTATCATCTCTTGGGCTATACATTGTATCTATTTTATTAATGAAAATATGATCAAGGATCATTTCATTAATCCTTATTGTCACTGTGCTTTGATGTATGTTTTAATTTAGGCTCTGACTCAATGAATCAATTGAAATGCTTTGGTTAAATCATGAATTCGTATACTTGTGTAGTGCATCTGATAAGTAGTGGTAAAGGGTATGTGCAAGATCATGATGGGCCAAAAAGTGGCAATATGATGGGTATGTGGTTGACGACTTTTTGTTTACCCAAAATTGATGAAATGAAAAGGGTTTTTAAAGGATATTCTCAGCTTTCCACCAATATAAATTATACTTTAGTTTGAATTTAATAATTAATTATTATTTATTTTCTATTCGAATTACGACTAGAGTACTAATTGATAGGCTGATTGAAAAACATCTATAGCTTTCAAATGGTATAACATTTTTTGAATCCAAAACATGCATCACATTCTATGCTTCACATAAAAAAAGAAAACTTGAATTTCATGAAGTTTTGACCAAGTTAAGGTGGTCAGACATACAAGTTTTTATATTTTTTAAAAGTTGTAATAAAAAATCCATAATTAATTATTATTTGGGAAAAAATTACAAAAAAATATGCATGACATTGGGACATGAGTCTTATACTTATATCTAAAATCTTTAAAAAAATATTATCATTTTATTGTGGTTAGGGTGGTTAGACAAACACCTACTTATTTTTCCCTGAAATCTAAGTACTACTGCATTGAAATTTCAAATTTTCACCAAATATATTTTTTAGTTTTTAAAAACCTAGTAGTTTAGAAACTACATTCAATTTTCTACATATTCTATTCTTACATATTTTTTAAATAATGTAGATAACTTATTCAAATTTTTACGTCAAGTTGCCTAACTCTATTTTTTTTGAATTTTTGGCCACTTAAGGGCCTATTTTTTCCATGATGATCCCGCACATACCCTAAAGTCTAAGTATTAATTTATGAATTTCAAGGAAATCTCATCTAGATCATGGATTTTTGGCATTAAATTCACCTTACAGTTCAATTTGTTGTGTTCTTGACTCCTGGCCCAGAGATATGGCATTGATCTTAAGTATTGTATGCATTTCTTAAGGTTTCAGTCATCCAATTTGAGAACTAATTTCATAAATAATCATTTAATCAATCTACCTTCTGTTTTGGTTGGTGTTATATGAATTCTCAACTTTGGAAGTGTGATATTTCAAAGAAATCACCAGTGTCTTTAAAGATTTCACTGATTTAGTATTGGAATAAGAATGCATTTGTTAATTGTAAAATGTGTAATGTAATTGTGTAGCAAGTTTGTAAGAGGCACATTGTGAAAACACTCTCCTAGGTCTTACAGAGCCCAATGTGTAGGATAAGAAGCAATTTGGCTTCTTCTCGTTCGTTGGCCAATTGTCTCTCAAGTATTCAAGAATTAAATTTAGCAAGCTCATAGGTACTTGGTGAGATCTTTTTCATTCTTTAAAAACAACCAATAGATTGCCAACTCTACTGGGGAGTGTAAGTTAGGTAAATATTTATTCTCTAGAGTTCCTTATCAAAGATCACTATAATATATGGTGATGTTTATCTATAGAGTCATTTTATTTGAAGTTTTTGCTAAGCATTGCTCGAGTCTTTGCCAAATGTCCCACCAAAGTTTATGTTAAGTTTCTCGTCATTTTGTGTATTAAAAGGGTTGTACTCAAAGTTAATTTAAAAGAATTTTTCATTTTTTAAAGTTTGTCTAAGTTTCCAAGGATCTTGTGAAATTTGCATAAATTGTAACACAATTTTTACAAATTTGTCCCAAGCAATTTGAGTGGTGACTCTAGAATATCTACACCAATGCGTGCCAATATTTGAAGTTATCAAAGAAGTAAAGAAGAAGAATAGAAAAAAACTGAATTTTTTTAAAAATGCAAAGAAGAGTCAAGCATAAATGTGAGGAACTTGTGGCCACATGAAGAAGCATCCAGAGCAGAAATTGGAAGGAGAAATTCCAAGGAACACTCATGGAAATTGGTAAAAGAAATGGACATAGAAACACGTAATTCTACTCCCCATCCAAACGATGAATGTGAAATTCATTCTAGTTTTGGTTTTAACATGAAAAAACTTGCTAGATTCTAGTGATAACACTTCTCTTGAGAGAGAAGTTACAATGAAGTATGTTGTAAATGAGCAACCCTCAGATCAAGGTTTAACATCAATGGAGAGGAGGGAGAGAGATAGAATACAATGGGATAATTTAAATTCTAGACATGTTAGAGCCTAAGGATATCTGACCATATCCTCTAACACAAATACTCCCCTTCCTCTAGATTTGTTAACTTGGTTTGATGAATATGCTTGTAACAATGTTCCTAGCCATGTTGAAGTCGTAGTAGCATCTAATGCTAATACCATTTTACTAGAGGAGGAAGAGGTTTTTAATGATATGCAACTTATTAGAGAAATATCCTTAATATGTGATGAAAATAGAAAGAAAATAGATGAAGAGGTATGTGTAGGATCATCATGGAAAAAACAGGCCCTTAAGTAACAATGAAAATTTAGAAAAATCAGAGTTAGGCAACTTGACATAAAAATTTGAATAAGTTATGTATATTATTTCAAAAATATGTAAGAATAGAATCTATGAAAAAATGAATGTAGTTTCTAAACTATTAGGTTTATTTTTAAAAAAATCTATTTGGTGAAAATTTGAAATTTCAATGTAATAGTACATAAATTTCAGGGGAAAAAATAAGTAGGTGTCTGTCTGACCACCCTAACCATAATAAAATGATAATATTTTTTTATAATATTTTAGATATAAGTAGAGGACTCATGCCCTAATGTGATACATATTTTTTTGTAATTTTTTCCTAAGTAAATAATTAATTATGATTTTTTTATTACAACTTTTTAAAAACATAAAAACTCGTATTTATGACCACTCTAACTTGGTCAAAACTTCATGAAATTCATTTTTTTTTCAATCCTATAGTACGTGAATCATAGAATGTGATGCATGCTTTGGATTCAAAAAATGTTATACCATTTGAAAGCTATACATTTTTTCCAATCAACCTATCAATTAGGACTTTAGTTGTAATTCTAATAGAAAATGAATAATATTTTTTTATAGATTCAAAGTAAAGTATAATTTATATTGGTGGAAAGCTAAGAAGCTCCTTTACAAACCCTTTTGTTCATCAATTTTGAGTTAAAAAATGCGTCAACCACATGGTGTGAGTTAGAAAAACAAATGATTTATTGAAAAGCACATTTTGTGTTGACTTCTTAGGATTAGCATGTTTGAACCAAATTCCAAAGCAAGCCCAAGGCTAATCCCTAGGCATTAAAGTTTGTGTTAGAGATATCAGATATCCGATTCAATGATTTGTTTTAGATATGAGTTTCAAAAATGTTATACAATTTGTAATATACGATTTAAAAAATCTGATAAGGTTTATAATTTAATATATAACATACAATATAACATACAATATAGTTTATAATATAATATATAATATACAATTTATGATAAGCTCTTACCAAAATATGTATTTAATATAAAATATATTATATTATTATGTATAATATTTAAATATTATTTCAATATTTTAG
>VDFB02270651.1:638910111-638991920 GCA_007258455.2 Sequoia sempervirens | reverse complement strand
CTTGAAAGAAGAGAAAGAATAGATGATCCTCTTCAAAATGATACATGGGATTTTGTCGAGAAGCTTCCACATGTTGATAAGAAGCTAACCGATGGTTGCTTTTTCTATAGAAATGATTGTTTAAATGCGAAGTGTTGACAATGTGGTGGCTTGTCAAAATTTGTTCAATATTTTCATGAGGGTTTCAAACATGAATTTGGATAGAAGCTTGTTGAGAAAAAGAGATATGAGATAGTCAAATATACTTTATAGAGTGGAGGTGAAGGTTCTAGATGCGAGTTGGTTACAAAAGAATGCAGTGTTGTTGATTTTATTTCAAATTTTAAGGACAATATTTTCTACAAGTATGCAAGGCATAGTCATAGGTCTCAGTGGTTAGATCAACAATTTAGGATGTGCAAGGAATCTTTTCTGATTGGTACTATTATATTGGTCTGTGAGCCATGTTCCAAGGGTTTAAGTGCATTTAAAATGGAGTTTTAAGCCATCCACCCACTATATGATGTTGTAACTCAGTGGATAGGCTTAGTTAGTATAGATAAACATGTATGCAATGTTTCTTGTGCAAGGTAGGTCATCATTATGATTTTTGGTGATGCCCTAGATGGCATTTGGGGTGTTTTTGCATGATAAAGTGAGGTTAGAGAGGGTAAAAGTGGGAAATGTTTGAGGGTAGTCACTTTTATTGTTCTTTTAAGCTTGTGTAGGGTTATTCAAGGGTGTTGGAGTTGGTGGTAAAGTCTAGGGAAGTCTACAAGTAGGTTTTTCAATAAACCCTTGCCAAATTTGAGCAATTTTAGGGTTTTATGGAATAGGGTCTTAGAGGGCAAGTTCTAGAGGATAAATGGGAAAATTTGAGGTTTTACAATCTGTTGAGTGCTGCCCCAATAAGTTTTAGGGTCTGTGAAGTGTTCCAATTGTTGTTTCTTTGGAAATTTGGCGTATTTAGCTAGGTTGAGTAGTGTAGTTTGCATGATTTGTAAAAGTTGTTCCAAAGGAGTCCTATGTGAGTTGGAAGTATTTTGAAGGGGACTAAAATGGGTGTCTATAATAATGATTAGTTGCAAGAGTTGTTAAAGAGATTTGAGAGTTAAGTTGAGAAAGGTGTTTAGGAATCCCTTGTATTGTGAAAGTGAGTGGTTTTCCATCCTTGGTTGCATCAACTAACCATCAACTAGTCCTTTGTTTCCAAGGTGCTCCTGCACCATTTTCCAAGAATCCAATAGCTTGTTTGAAAGCACCTATTTTAGGCTTTTAGCCATAGCAACAAGGCAGTCAACTGTTTGATAAAATGCTTTGGTAGACATATGAAAAATGTGGTAGCATATACAAGGCAATGAACTGTTTTAAAAAATGCCTCAAAAATAAATTGTCATGGCATTCAATCACCTTGAGACAACATTTCTTTGAGGTATTTTTTAAAAATAGTTCATTATCTTGTCTATGTTATTGCTTACTATTATGCTTTGTTAGATTCTTTACAAGCATCCATAGCTTGTTCAAAAGCACTTTTTTTAGGCTTTTAGCCATAGCAACAAGGAAATTAAATGTTCGGTAGAATTCATTGATAGACATGTATGAAAAATGTGGTAGTATAGAAAAGGCAGTGAATTGTTTGAAAAAATGCCTCAATAAAATGAGGTCTCATGGTGATGGAATGCCATGACAATCAATAGGGTAGTCAATTGTTTGAAAAAATGCCTCAAAGAAATGAGGTATCATGGTGATGGAATGCCATGAGAATCAAAATTTCTTTGATTGTCATGGCATTCCATCACCATGAGACCTCATTTCTTTGATGCATTTTTTCAAACAATTTGTTTCCTTGTCTATGCTATTTCTTACTACTATGCTTTGAAAGAATTTTTCCAAGCATCCATAGCTTGTTTGAAAGTACTTGCTTTAGGATTTTAGTCATAGCAACAAGCCAATGAACTGTTTGATAAAAATATTTGGCAGACATGTATGAAAAATGTAGTAGCATAGACAAGGCAGTGAATTGTTTGAAAAAATGCCTCAAAGAAATGTGGTCTCATAGAATTCCATGACAAGCAAATGCAATTGAAAGCTGCTCCTAGTTATTAGTTATGCAATCTAAAGTAATTGCATAACAGCTTAGGCGGACTTTGTAAAAACTATATTGTAATTGAATTTTTTTCATCTATCAACATCTAGTTGTTAGTTATGCAATGTGAAGTAATTCTGTGAGTTTGAAAGATGTGCAATACAATGTAATCAGTGATATGAATATAAACTACATAATATAACCATTCTTTTTTATGTTGTTATACATTGATATTTTACCATTGCTCAAGATTAAATTTTTAGAGTTTAATCATGCAAATGAGGAACAAATTAAATTTTGATTGTCAACTTCTATATATCAAATTATCCAATAATCAAGTGTATGTCCATATACAAAATGGCATCAATTCCAACTCAAACAAAGTTGTACAAAATGTGGCATTTTCCATCTCGATATCTATTAAAAATTTACATGCCAAAATGTCTATCTCATCCTAAACTACTAGTGGATCATCAAAATCGAGCCTTTGTGAAGCACTCTTTGGATCTAACGGTAGCTGCACGAGGAAAATTCAAACCACAAGTGAGATTAGCTATACACTATAATTTAAAATTGAATAATTAACATGAAAATCAATATACATTGAATTATAATTGAACTCTAAAATTGAAATCTTGATTACTTGAAATATACTTCTCTTCAAAGGGTCAAGAGTCCTAGAATATTCCCCTCTCAAAGAACCAACGAAACCAACTTTTGAAATGAAAATCTATATATGTGAACAAAAACATAAAATTGATCCAAGTTAGCATCAAATTGTTGGTAATAGGAACATATTTACCAAACACAAAAAAAAAAATGCATACCTCTTTAGGCTAATCTTTTTCTTTACCTCCTTGAGGTGTTTCAACACCTACTCCTTGAGGTGTTCCAATACCTACTCCTTCAGGCATTATGACACTTGTCAACGATGATGTATAGCTAATAACTTCCTGTACATAAAAATGACAAGTACATATGAAACTGCCAATCTATGTTGATGTATGTATAATCAATATAAGATCTTAAAAATCTTAATTCAATTGAATTTGAGTTCAATTACATTTCCCTTATCTAACATTGTCCCTCCATAGTTTGGACAATGTTGTACCTCACTCGCACTAGGTGTTTCCTACAAGAGGAAAATAAGATAAACATATAAGTTAATATATAATTTCATTAATGACAATTCAAATGACAAGCAAGTATATAATAAAAAAAATGTAAATGAGTGAGTGAAAAAATATATATTGTGTGCATGTTGAGGCCAAATGAAATGGCCTTAAGGGTGCTACCAGTCACTTGTGTGAAATCCTCCTCAAACATCAACTATTAAATAGACCACGTAAATAAATATTAGTACTTGATACTATCTCTTATTAATATTCATATAAAAAAAATGTAAGTTATGAATTTACAACTTAAATCTTACCTATGTAACTAATCCAGCCTCCCCCTCTCTAGTAGGAGAGGAATATATAGGGTGCACTCCACTACCCTATGTCTTATCTCTTATAATGTCCATATTATGGATGTCATAATTAGAAGTGTCCAAGGGATGCTCAACAAGTTGTACAAGAGGGCCCAAGCATATCTAGTGGCACATAGTGCAAGTATGTGGCACAAAAATATGTGGACCTAAGGAGGATGATGCAGAAACACTTGATCCATCACCAACATCACCAAAATGTGGTTGAGCTATTGGAGAAGTATAGGAAACCAAAAGACCACTCAAAGAGTGAATAGCCTGAATAGTCTATGAGGTTGCATCCTTGATAATATCTAGATGATGTAATAGAGGTGGTGTAGTAATGGGAGGAGGGGTAACATATGGGTGCTAGACTACTCTAACTACCCTTGGTCTATCCTGGGGTATACCTCCACCAATTCCCTATAAGGGTTTAATGTCAAAGTAATTGACATGATGCCCTAACACAAACTTAGCATGTAATTTTTTAATAAATTAAAATGGTAAATCATTATTTTTGTTGGGTGGTTTATCAAAAACCATGCACCAATGATCCCAAAAGTTATCTAAAATGCCCTTATTCATGCAAAATTTTATAGAAATTTTTGGTTTATTAACATTAATTGGAAAACTAGTGCAGGGGTTAACAAATAAAGAGGCTATTTAGGATTTTATATTTTGAGATCTTTCACATCATCATAAGACAATCCACATGAGTAATATTCCCTAATGGTTTCTTGCCAGGAAAGAAAGGCATTATGTTGGGTGGAGAGGGTTTCTATAATTTTAATTATTTCCTTCAATGTGCTTGTCATCTAGGATAATCAAGGGATTCTCTTATAAACATCACAAATTCCTCTCAATTGTTCCAATTTTTCACCAATTAAGTCTTCAATTGATGGGCGTGGAGGTGGTGGAGAGTTTGGAATTTGTGCATTTTCATTCTCAGCCATAATACTTGATTAAATTTAAAAACTAATTAATCTAATTGAAATTACACAATATAAATGAAATTATTGTAAAAAACCACTAGTTTTTAGTATAAATCCATAAAAAAATTAGTTTTTAATAAAAATCAATAAAAAAACCCTAATTTTAAATAAAAATTCATAAAAAACTACTTAAAATTATATAAAACTAATAGAAAAATTGATTAAAATAAAAAAAAGAAAAATATTACCCTAGAAATCAAATATATGCTCGAATCGGATATCTAATATCCAAATGTCACTCTCACTATGTGCTCTCAGCTCTTTAAAATACTTCAAATGATTTTAAATGGCCGCTGATATGTATTTATACTTGATTCAAATTAGATATCTAATTTGCATTAGATATCTGATATGTAATTCTTGCCTTGGGCATTGCTTTGGAGCAATGTACTATCAACCAAGCCAAAAGAAAGTCAACTTGGAATTTTCACATTTTTTGGTCGATGCAAAACAAAACTTTTTTCACATCACCACTTTTTGTCCCATCATGATCTTGCACATACCCAAAGAGAAAGAAAAGAGGATAAGGGAAGAGATTGTAATGAGGGATCCTGTAGTTCCCTCTGTTTATAATGCTTGTGTAAATTCATGGACCAACCCTCCTGTGAAGCCTTCCATCCTAGTTAACCTTCCTCTTAGTAATACAAATCATGCTTCCCAGAATGTTGATAAAGAAAAGAAGCCCATGGGGCGAGTAAGGATAAATGAGGGAGGTTATTTTAAAAATTAATCATCATAGAATGAGTCTATCTCATTAGCTGATAAGCTAATAAAATAAAATGAGGAGTTATAGAAGAGAGCGCAAGAGATGGAACTGCTAGATATGAACACTGAAACGTAGTAGAAACTATGTTTCCTAGAGTCTACCATAAAGGATGTTGTTCCTAAAAATCAAACCATTTAAGCCCAGGCACCATATTCAAGCCCCCATGAGAATGAAAACCATTTTTCCAATGCTAATTCTTCCAATTCTTCTTTACATCTAGAGAATAAGGCTAGGAGAACCCAACACCATGATCAATATAATTCCCAACCAAGGAGGCCTGAAAAAAATTATGAAAGGAGAAGGAATCATGACAATAAAAATGAGGAAGAGGGACCATTTGGAAGAATATTATTGCATACTAATAGATATAAGCAACTATGTTTTGAGAACATCCCAGGACCTATCGAAATCCTATCCTAGATAATGCAAGAAAACATGTACCCAAATTTATTGGTAATAATGCTCTCAGTGGTGAAGATAATTTGAAAGCCTTTTAAAGTTTTGTGGAAGATTTTGAGCCATGGGATGATGATGTTGCCATGAAATATTTTATGCAATCTTTAACTGAAGATGTTAGGGATTGGTACATGAATTTTCCTAATGCAAGCACTGATTACAAGAATGCTTTCTATAGAATTTTCAAAGAACAATAATTAGAACAAACTAATCCTAGGTTTAGATTAAATGATTTCAACAATATCACAAAGGGACATAATGAAATGGCAATTGAATTCAATGCAAGGTTCCAAAGGGTATGTCCAGGATCATCATGGAAAAAACAAACCCTTAAGTGGCAAAAAATTCAAAAAAATTAATGTTAGGCAACTTGACATAAAAATTTGAATAATTTATCTATATTATTTCAAAAATATGTAAGAATAGAATATGTATAAAATTGAATGTAGTTTCTAAACTACTAGGTTTATTTAAAAATAAATAAAATCTATTTGGTGAAAATTTAAAATTTCAATCAAGTAGTACTTAAATTTAAGGAAAAATAGTAGGTGTAGATTCACCCCTAACCATAATAAAATGATAATATTTTTATAATATTTTATATATAAGTAGAGGACTCATGTTAGGATGTGATACATATTTTTTTTGTAATTTTTTTCCAAGTAAATAATTAATTATGAATTTTTTATTAATACTTTTAAAAATATAAAAACTGATATTCGACCATAACTTAATTAAATTCATGGAAATTTATTTTCTTTTTTTAATCCTATAGTATGAAGCATAGAATGTAGCGCATGTTTCAGATTCAAAAAATGTGATACCATTTGAAAGTTATAGATGTTTTTCAATCAGCCTATCGATCAGGACTTTAGTCATAATTCTAATGGAAAATGAATAATAATCATTTATTAAATTCATATTAAATAATAATTTAAATTGGTGGAAAGCTAATAATTTTCTCTAAAAACACTTTTCATTTCATCAATTTTGGGTTAAAAAAAGTCGTTAGCCACATACCCTACAAATACCCATAATATTGCCACTTTTTGGCCCATCATGATCCTGCACATATCCCAAAATGATATGTATAAAGTCCCTGGTTATTTGAGGCCCAATAAAAATGCATTTATAGTGGTATAATACAATGTATATGATTCAAAGATGTGTTACTTGCTTAGAGATAAGAATCCACAAAACCTAAGAGAAACATACAAAATGCAAGTCTATATAGGTGTAGACACATAAAATATACTGATTGACATCGTGCATTTGATCCTGACTTACTAACATCATTTCTTCCTGAATCATCCCTTGGTCTAACCATTTAATCAAATTCCCCTATCTAATTAAATTCATCAATATTCGTATCTCAATTAAATAAATCATTTTGTCTAATTAAGTCAATCTCTCATGTTAATTAAATCAATTCATTTGATCTAATTATCCCTATTTAATTAAATAATCAATTTATTTGATTAAATCTCTAAAGTCTATCCATTAAATTAAATAAATTAAAACCTTATTTGATTTAATCTAACACCATCCATTTTAATTAAATAAATCAAAATCCTTATTTAATTAATCTCTTGTCATATTCCTCTCTTATTTGATTTAAATAAATCCATAAATCTAAGTCAAATAAGTCACATCATCAAATATCCTGTTAAATTAATTAACCCTTGATTAATTTAACCTCATCTCATGTCACATCCTCTAGATAATGCAAATTGCACATGCAAATAGATTCAATTCATTTATTAAATCTCTTTTTTCCTCACAAGGCATCTTTTGGAATATTCTTTCAAATTGAATTCAAAAATTCCAAGTCAACATGTACATCCAACAAGGCATTTAAAACCTCTTACATGTCCTTTGCCTTCAGCCAAGTGGCATTTATTGTATTTTCCCTTCCCTCTTACATGTCATTTCAACAAATTTGAATTTCAAATATTGGCATTTATTGGCACAAACCCCAAATCTTGCACAACCATCATCCATTCATAGCTTGACAAGTGGCACCATATCATTGGATGAATGTTAGTCCCACATTGCTCAAATTTGGACATTCATCCATCTTGAAATCCTATAAATAAAGGGCTCATATCCTCATTTGATCATCCACAATCCAAGCAAAGTTACCATGCTCAAATATCTCTTCAATTCCATCCATTATCATTGAGTCATAGCTAGGTTTTTGCAGATTTTTGGCTTGGAGTCTCATCTCTTCATCAAAGTGGATCAACAATCTCTTCAACATTCGAAGCTTGCATCATAGGAATTGGGAAAGGGCCAATTTTCACATCAAATTGGCACCAATTCCCCCATGGGATCATGAGTTTGCACATTTAAATTAGGATTCAATCTAGTTTTGTCATTTATATTGTGTTCTTCATTATTTTTTTTCCTATTTTAGATTTGTAAATGGATTTCATGGGGAATCCTTGTTTTGGTTTGCAATAACTAACTTGAGTTGTTTATTCTCTTCATTTTGCAGGTACCAAGGTTGGGGTTCACACATTTGGCGCTAGAAGGAGGGCTAGATATCATTAATTCTAACTTTTTCTTGAATTTTTTGTGTTTTTCTTCACACATAGGAAATTCCAATGCGGCCTTGTCAGCATCGCTATTTTGGCACCATGGGCTTGTTAGTGTCGCTATATGGCACCGCTCAAAATGCAAACTGCGCCACTAGACTCATCCCGCCAAAAAATTTAAATTTTTAACTCTGTTGCTGGACTCGTTGACTTGCAGGACTTTTGAAATTTTTGAAATTAGTGACGTTGGACATAAACTGCAACACTGGGAGAAATTGTGATGCAATTGAGATCTCTGTCCCAACACAGAGTGCCGCTGACTGGTAAGTGGCACTGTGAGAGCACCACTAGGAGAACAAACTACGACGCCTTCACGAGTTGCGATGCTGGGAGACAGTAAAAGGGAGAATTTAATTTTTTAGCATGTGCTTTTGATTTATGATTTATTTACCTTCTATTTTTTGGTTTTTAACTTTTGTGTTTTTCTAGAATCTGACTGCTTTTCTTCTTTGTAGGTTGGAAATTGAAAACAAAGGAAGGAGGAGTATGGTGATGATATTTTGTCCAATCAAAGTGTTTTTGATCACTTAAGTGTTTGTTTAACACTTCTTTAGGAATTTGCTATCTTTTCATTCTTAGAACACTAGTTTTCATTTGGGCTTAAAAATAACTTTTCAATTTCTTCTTGCAAAGGTTAAAATGAACAATAGGATCAACAACTTACTAGATTTTGTTTCTTGGATTAACAAATTGAACAAATATCTTTCACTTGTGATTTGGTGCTCTAAAATGAACTCACATATTACTTTGAGGATCTAAAAAGAACAAGTGTAGCTTTGTTTGTTTGTGAAGGCTTACTTAGACTAAAGGCATTGAAAAAGGATGTATGCGCTTCTCTCGCACTTCATAGCAATCTTAAGAATCAAAATGCCTTTTTTATGACTTTGGGTTAAGATAAAGCAATCACCTCCACACTTCGATTTGGGCTTAAAATTCAACAAAATCTTGTGCGAGTGTGAGTGGGGGCTTTGTTGCATACATTCTCTCTCCTTGTTGCCAACAAGGATTGATCAAGTTAGGAATATTGTTCTTCATTCGCTTTTGTTTATCCTAGAGGGCCTACCTTGGGGAAAAAGTACTCACCCAAGGGAATGACTCAACCGGTAACACTCAAAACCCGAGAGTATTTCCAGCTAGGATATAAATTTGGATATTGGAAGAAACGCCAATATCACGTGGTTGACTCTGACAAGATGGATCTGAAAGGGGACTCTTGCCACGTTGGTTCAAATCCTACGAATGGAAAGTCCTTACTAAAACCCATGTGCTAGAATTTTCCAAAATCCTTAATCTATTTGTTGGTGCAAGAACGGTCGTTCTGAAGCCACCCCACACTTTTACGGTCTTCTAGTAGAAATGGAAAGCATACCATGGGAGTTTCATGGGTGTTGATGCTTGGCTGCCTCGATTGGCATTAATGAGCCATGGAGGGGAGCTAGTGGGGTCAAGCATCTAACCATTCACTATAGATAAGTGTAGCTGGACTTGTCCAAGTGGGAATCCAATAAATATTGTCTTACACATCCATAGGATTGTACTTATTCTTGGGTTACGAAATGTATTGCTTGATCGAAAAAATCATGAAAACAAACACTCAACATTATCTAAATTTCAAACCCTTTCGAGGACAAATACAATTGACTCAATCTATATTTTATTGCTTTCCCTTGGGATTCACATCCTTAGAGGTTTCTAAGCATTGGATTATATCTCGATTTGTCTCCTTAAGTAAACAATAGGAAAACCCTTGCCTTAAGTTCATTAAATTTCCACATAACATATCTTGTGGGGTTTGAAGAAATTAAGACATTGGACATCTTAGTTTGAAAACCTAATTGAAGAAAGTGTTTTTGGTAAAATAAAAACATTAAGAAAAGCTAAGAAAAAGGAACTTTCATATGTGATTGAAGGCTCACAAACCCAAAGCAAAAAATCATTGGTTGGAAATCTAAAAGTGAATGTTCGAATGAAATCATTTCTTGGTTACAAAGGTCATTAGGAAGCATTTGCATGCTCTTCAATACCTAGGTCTAGGCAAACAAAGTGACTTTTTTAGGTTCATCTTAGGATCAAAACATATCAAAATCTTTTTCATCCATCCTCCAAAATATCAAAACAAAATCCATCTCATCACCACCTTTTGAAAACCTTGAAATCATCCTTGATACTAGGCTTTGTGGCAAAATAAAAAAACATCAAAATCATTGAGACTAAAATCCTTGAAAAAATTTATCAAAACACCTTTGGCTAGGTATGTGTAAATGAATCCTTTTGCATATGCTTAGTCAAAGTTATCAAAATCATCTTTTCTAGCTTAGTATATGTAGATGAATCCTTCTTCATATACCTAGTAAAACAATCATCTTGTTTGAATAGGTGTGGGTAGATGCATCCTTCTCCTCACACATATTCAAATCATCATCCATTGGACAAAGCTATCCCCTAGATCATCATCCAACATCTTAGGGTCTTTTTGTTCAAAATCCCAATCAAAATCAAAATCAAAATCAAGGAAAAAACCCAAATCCAAAAATAGAATCAAAATCAAAATCAGCAAGTCTTAAAAGCCTAGTATCTCATTCAAGATTTATCAAAAGTCAAAAGCATCCATAACATCCATCCCTAAACATCATCATCACATCATCACCTTTGATCCTCAAGGCATCCTAAAACTTTCTACTTTGGGACATAAAATAGAGATCAATCCAAAGAATCAAGAGATTCATCTCCCATATTCTTGATCCTTGTTTTATGGTTCAAACAAGATCTCAATACGAGAAGAGTATAGAAGCCAACAAAGAAACACCTGCTTCAAGTGTTCTTAGCCAAACAAACACAGAAATGAATCCAGCTGAATTAAGCAATCCATTAACCCTCTCATCATCGCAAAATCCGCAAGAAGAAAACCAAGGAGAGGACCTTACTTTTGGAATGTCTTGCGAGGAAATGACTAAAAAGCTACAAAATCCGGACAATCATAGAATCATCAACATCATGATGAGACTCAACCCTTCGTTATACATGCTTGAACTAGCAAAACAAGGGGCCAAGTTACCTTTAGATTTTGACGTAAGTACCATAGTAGAGACATCATTTCCTCCAATTTCATCCACCATTCCCATCTCATCTACACCCCCATCTCAAAACGTCACACAAAACATTCCGCAAATCACAACATCACCTTGGAACAAAGCATACCACAAAACCCATTACACAAAAATGTTCCTCTCACATTCCATCATGATCCATCATCATCATTTTTTCACGCAACACCACAAACACCTCTTCTCACAAATTCATAAAAAGAGGGAGATATGTTTGGACCAGGGGGCCTATTTGACACCACGACATTCTCACAACTTACACCCCTTACATTTCCACCTCTTCCACCATTGGCATCATCATCCACACCACTCCTTGGTTTAGGGCTTCCTCCCCTACCAAGTATCAATCAGACCTATATCCCAACCATCAATCAAAGCATTGCACCAAACACTCAAAATTTATCGTCAATATCACAACAACAAATGATAAATACACAAGCAATGGCAACATCATCAAACACAACCCTAACATCACAAAGCATGGTCTCTCAAGTACCAACCATCACATCAATACCATTATCCAACACCCAAAAAATCAACACCACCTTCACAAACACCATTCCAAATCCACCACCACCCTCACCACCACCAACATCCACCACATCAAATCAAACCAATGTGGAATTGTAGGATACTTTCCAAAGAGGATACCAACAAGTGCAAAAACAAAAATCCATGCAACAAGCTGCTCAAGCTACACAAGCCGCACTATAAGTGCAACAAGCTATGCAAGCTCAAGCTTTATTGCAACATCAACAACAACAAGCTGCACAAGCTACACAAGCATTGCAGGCACAAAGGGCCACTCAAGCACAACTTTTATTACAACAACAAGCCACACAAGCACAAGTAGCACAAGCTCAAGCCCAAGCGCAATCTCAATATCAAGCACATCAAGCACAAGCACAAGCACAACTTCTTGCACAAGTAGCACAATTGCAGGCATATCAACAAACACTAAAGCAATACCAAGAGCAGCAAGAAGAAACAGAATTGGCAGCCCAACAACAAGCATTGTTGAAACAACAGCAAGCACAACAAGAAGTCCAACAACAAGCGTTGTTGGAACAACAAGTGCAACAACAAGCACAAATATTAGCGCAGCAACAACAAGATCAACAATAGGTGTTGTTCATACAAAAGTAGGTAGAAGCCTACCTCGCTTGGCAGAACATACAGATACCATCAAACAATGCACTGACCAACCCATCCATCCAAACCACGATTGCAACACCCCAAAACACCTTCATCCCACCCCGTGATCCACAAAATGATGTGACGACACAACTTAGGTTGCTCTCGCAACAAGTGCTCGACCTTCAATCAAGGAGAACAACCAAAATGCCAAGAAACTTGTGTCCCTATCCATTTGATAGGAGCTTAGACATGAAACCATTCCCCAAGGTATTTGAAATCCCCAAATTTGACAAATATTGAGGGATGGGAAACCTTGAAGATCACATCAGGGAATTCCAAGTTCATTGCATGGAGGTCACATATGATGATACTTATCTGATGCGGCTATTCCCTAGGAGCTTGGTAGGCCCCGCTATAGAATGGTTCTCTTGCTTACCTTCAAGCATTAGAACATTCCAAGAAATTAGAGATGCATTCATTAAAAAATACACATGTAACATTGCAATGGATGTTAGTCTCGAAGAACTATCGACTCTGAAACAAGGAAAGAATGAATCTTTCGCTTCATTCCTTCAACGATGGTGATCCAAGGCCAATCAGAGCAAGCGGACCATGCCAAAAGAACAAGAAGTATGCACCATCATATCCAACCTTGAAGGATTCTTAGCATTTCATCTCAAGGTTCAGGGCATTACCACATATGATCAATTGATGTCCAAGGCGCTTAGCATCAAAAGAGCCCTTGTGACTCAACCCACATAATCAACATCATACCATGAATAGAAAAACAACCACCCATCATCCAATTACAATGATAAACCTTGTACATGGGAAAGGAACAAAAACATCACTAATGATGGCATCGTCAATGCCAAGGTGGTCATTAGTGGTCCTCGTCAAAATATACACGCACCGCAAACCCAAACACAACACCAAAACAATCATCACACAACATATCATCCCAACAACAATCCAACCATCAATAACCTCAATGATCAAAGAGTACCACCCCAACGCAAAAGTTATCCAAAATAAATACACCATTTTGGGGGAACCACTGGAGGACATAATGAAAAATTTGATTGGTGAAAAACTCATCAAGCCTCCTACATTCGAGAATTACCAAGAACCTGATGTCAAACCTCCTTGGTACAATGAGAATCAACTTTTCGAATTTCATAAAATCAAAGGCCACACCACAAATAGTTGCATGAGACTCAAAAACATCATCCAAGATCTCATCGATAAGAAAATCATAAACGGGGAACATACCAGAAATCAAGATCTTAAAATCTACACGAATCTGATGTCGAATCATGGCAACAAAGGGAATAAAAATGAGAAAGGGAAGGGTAGTGTAAATCATGTGTATGAAATAGTCATTGCCTCCCTAAATGAGGATTTCATGGTCATCACCATCAAGGGAACCCATGCCAAAGATTGTGGAGTCACCACAAGAGGTGACAAAGTCACCATTGCAGGATCATCCCAACCTAATAGAGTCCCTTCATCTAGATCCATTCCGCATAGCTACAATGTTGTAGAACAACTCAAGAGAATGCCATCACACATCTCCATCATGGAGTTGTTAAAAATTTCATCAGCGCATAAGAATATCCTTAAGGAAGCATTAATCCACTATCCCCACAGATCTCGATGCGGAGCAATTCCAAGCTATGGTCAGAAATATCATAACGCCTAATCTCCTTACATTCTCTTACCAAGATTTCCCCACCCAACCATCTCACAACTGTGCACTTCACTTGGAATCCATTGTCAACAAGAGCAAAATCAAAAGGGTCTTGGTGGATGGAGGTGTAGGTTTGAACATCCGTTCTATCAACCTCATCAAGCAGTTGAAAATATCAGAAGATTCCATCGACAAAGGAAAGGGCATCACGATAAGAGCATATGATGACCAAGAAAGAGTGTCTCAGGGCATGATTAAACTCCCTATTCAAGTAGGGCCAACGCTCATGGAAACCACCTGTCAAGTCTTGGACCTCGACTTTCCATACAATATCCTCCTGGGATGCCCATGGATTCATGAGATGAAAGATGTAGCATCAACCTTCCACCAATGTGTGAAATTTACACATAATGGACAAGAGGTTACCATCCATGGAGATCCTGAACTATTTTCATATTGCAAGAATCTTGAAGCCAAGTATTACAAAATCCCCCAAGTTCCAAAGAATGATGAGGGCCCATCCACACCATACATTGACCCCGCCACTCTCATCCACATCTGCAATAGAGACACCGCCATCCACACCATCCCCACCATCTCTGATATCAAGCTCAGCATCCAGGAGGACGGTTGTGGAAGCTACAAACTCCCTAACAATGCTTTTGTGATAGGAGAGTTACCACAATCTCCTAGATCATGGGGACGTCCACAAGAAAATCAAGCTTCCACATCACAAAACCTATCCTGAAAAATATCCTGAATTCACAAGATGGGGAGACCTCGGCCATGAGGTTATTGAAGCAGATCCATCTCACATGTTGTATCAAGATGAAAGACTAGCAACTAATTTTCCAATGGATGAGACAAGCAAGGGCCTACAAATGATGCTTGCAATGGGCTATGACAGAAATCAAAGACTGGGACAAAATGACAATGGGCTAATAATACCTATCATGCCAGAGACGCGACCCATAATAAATTTTGGTCTTGGATGTATCCCTCTGAGAATAACCATACGTGGCCAAAGTCCTCCAGTTAGAACACTTAATATTTCTCCTCAGCCAGTACTAGCACAAGTACACTCACCAATATTCATAGGTAGAGAGACACATAACTTTATAACTGAGGCCTATATTAGTAGTGATGATGAAGATACCACCCTGTGCATGATTAGTACCCTATCCTTCGAAACAAACCATCAAAATGATGAGATCCATTTAGTGTACCCCCAACTGATTGACTATGACCAACAAGGACCACTAGTTCTCGATACATTTGAAAATGATGAGGCACTCTCATAATTCATGGGATTGAGGGATAGCATTCCATATGGAGATCACAAGGTAGGGTTTATAATGGATTTGGACACACACACCTATTATGGGGAAACGATTGAATCCTTCAGTCGCAAAAGTGAGAAACTAAGAATCATATCCAAGTCTTTGAGTGAAAACCACACTATGGCACTCTCTGACAAGAAAATAGTAAAAAGAAAGGACGTATCCAATGATGAAAACCTCTCTGAGGCACCCAAGGATGAAGGATTCAATCTTCCTCTAAGAGCTATTCATCAAGAAAAGTCAGCAGTATTGGCTGAGAAATGTAATCATGTCAACCTAGGAATAGAGGAGGCCCTGCATATCACATTCTATGCGGAATCACTATTATCAGAAGAGCAAGAACTCCTAGCAGCATTCTTAAAGGAAAGACAAATAAACTTCACATGGAGTTATGCTGACATGCCAGGGCTTGATCCAAAGACAGTGGTTCATCATTTAGTAGTGTATCTAGAAGCAAATTCAGTCAAATAGAAGCTTCAAAAAATGCATCCCCAAATCGCCTTATTGGTCAAAATGGAGCTCAAAAAGTTGATAGATGCAGGATTCATCTGACCAATCGATTATCCAGAATGGGTATCAAATTTGGTACCTATTTCAAAAACTAACGGAGCCATCATAATCTATACAGACTTCAAATATTTGAACAAGGCATGTCCCAAGGATGATTTCTTGCTTCCCAACATCAACATGATAGTAGACATGACAACAGGACATGAGATGCTATCACTAATGGACAGATTTTTAGGATACAACCAGATCATGATAGCAAAAGAAGATCAACATAAGATGGCTTTCAATTTTCCATGGGGGACCTACTACTGGAACATGATGCCATTTGGCCTAAAGAATGTAGGAGCAACCTATCAAAGGGCCATGACTTTGATATTCCATGAAATGATTCATAAAATAGTCAAAGACTATGTCGACGATATTCCAGCTAAGTGAAGAAAAAGACAAGATCATATAGCAACCCTAAGTGCTATCTTTGATAGACTGGAGGAATACAAAGTCAGACTAAATACTAAGAAGTGTCTCTTCGGCGTACAATCAGGAAAATTGCTAGGATACATAGTGTCCATGAGGGGTATCGAGGTGAATCTGGTGAAGGTGAAAGCAATCCTCGAGATGGAAGCACCAAAGACATTAAAACAATTGAGAGGCCTCCAAGGCCGACTTCAATCCATCTAACGGTTCATAGCACAACTGGCAGACAAGCAGAACCCATACTCTCACCTACTCCACAAGGGAGTGGCGTACAAATGGGATACAAAGTGCGAAGAGGAATTTAACAAAATCAAGGAATATCTATTGACACCACCAGTTTTAATTCCACCCATCCCAAGAAAGCCATTGATCCTATACGTATCAGCAACAACAACAATCCTTGGAGCTCTCCTAGCTCAACATGATGAAAATGGAATAGAGAGGGCCATCTACTATATCAGTAGGACAATGGTCGGTCATGAGCTAAACTACTCATTCATCAAAAAAGCATGCCTCGCAGTAGTGTTTGCATCACAAAAATTCAAACATTACATGTTGACACACAAGATAAAGCTCATTGCCAAAATTGATCCCCTCAAGTATCTATTATCAAAGGCAATTCTCACAAGAAGAATGGAAAAATGGGTAATGATATTATCAAAATATGACATCGAGTATGTGGAGAGAAAAGCCATTAAGGAACAGGTTATTGCAGATTAACTAGCAGAGGCACCCATTTATTCTGAGAATCCTCTTGTCTCAGAATTTCTAGATGAATCTATTTTTAACCTCAATGTAGCTGACCACTAGAAACTATACTTCGATGGCTCATACACGCAGCATGGATCAGGAGTTGGTGTCTTCTTCATCACTCCATAAGGGGACTTTATACCAAGGTCATACAAACTAGCATTTCCTTGTACTAACAACATCACAGAATATGAGGCTTTAACTATAAGTCTTAGGATAGTAGTGCAATGGAACATCATAACACTCAAAGTCTATGAAGACTCTCAGTTGATAATAAACCAAGTCTATAATGAATATCAAACTAAGGATGATAAGCTCACTCCATATAAGAAATTAGTGGAGACTCTAAAGGAATCCTTCATTGACATAACATTTGAGCAGATTCCTAGATCCAACAACAGAGCAACAGACGCCATGGCAACAATTAGATCCTTGCTGAATATCCCCAACAATGTTCCCAAATACAAATTCTTGATTGAGTAGCTTCTCATTCCCGCATTCGAGGTACCAGAATCAGAATTCATGTGTGAAATCATTGGTCCTGGCGATCCTTGGTACCATGACATCTATACATATCTTTGAATATGAATCATACTCGTTGATCTCCCATGAAACCTAAAACAAACCTTTGTCAAAAAGGCATCCAGATTCATCATCCTAGGTGATACCTTATACTGTAGAAGCATAGAAGGTACCTTGCTACACTGCCTAAATGCTGAGGAGGCATTAACCACTCTAACAGAGGTTCATAACTGTATCTATGGTTCACACTCAAGTGGAATGACCATAGCCAAGAAACTACTGAGGATGGGGTATTATTGGCCCACAATGGAAAGAGAAGCACATGATCATGCTAAAAGGTGTCTACAATGTCAACAGCATGGGGACCTCATCCATGCTTCAGCTCAAGAGCTTCATCCTATTATCACACCATGGCCCTTTTTGCAGTGGGGACTCGATCTCATTGGAAAAATCACACCCACCTCATCCAATGGCCATAAATTCATTATAACTGCAACTAAGTACTTCACAAAGTGGGTGGAAGCCATACCCATGATGTATATCACTGGGAAGCAGATCTCAAAATTCATCTTGAACTATCTTATCTATCGTTACGGTGTCCCACAAGCCATTATCTCAGATAATGGGACACCATTCAAGAACCAGGAGGTTCGCGACTTATGCAAGAAATTAAAAATCCAACATCGCTTCTCCACCCTGTACTATCCCCAAGGCAATGGCCAAGCAGAAGCTATAAATAAAACCATCCTCAAAATCCTCAAGAAAATAGTCAATGATGTAGGTCGTGACTGGCATCTGTAGCTTAATCCCACCCTCTGGGCTCATTGAACCAGCATCTGCACACCCACTGGTGCCACCCCATTCTCCTTGGTCTATAGATTAGAAGCCATACTTCCCATTGAGATCGAGCTCCCATCCCTTAGGATATCACTACAAAATCTCATTATGGATGAAGAATATCAGGTATTAAGACTAAATGAGCTGGAGCTACTGGATGAGAGATGAATAGATGCTTTAAATCACTTGCAAGTCTATCAGAATAGACTCAAATGGAGCTACAACAAGAAAATCAGAAGCATGACTTTCCAATTCAGAGAACTAGTCTTAAAATAAAATCAGAAGAATGTCCCAAACCCCAGTAGCAAAAGCAAGTTCAAACCAAATTGGCTAGGACCTTTCATCATCACAACAAGTTATAAATCAGGGGTATATCAGTTATCAACACTTGAAGGGGAAACTCTACAGGAGCTAATGAATAGCTCCCATCTCAAAAAAGATTATGCCTAAATCTTCCAAGGTATAGAACCAAAAATCCAAAAAATCAGAAAAAGTCCTAAAAAAATTGTTACTTAGGTGAAAACCTAGCAAACAGGCATCTTGGTGACAAGCAAAAAAATCAAAAAAGCAAAAAATCCAAAAAAAATTAGAAAAAGGATCAAAAAATTATCCTCTAGTGAAAACCACTTCAGTGGCACTTTGGGCAAGTACCTCAGTGAAAACCTAGCAAATAGGTGCCTTGCGTAAATAAGCACTTTCCATCCACCAGGATCTGTACGGCTTGTTCGGCATCATCCATCCATTTCACTTGCATCATTCATCGCATTCACGTCTCCATCCATCACTCATCCACTCGCATCCGCACCATAACTTGGTCCTGTTTTCATATCATGATCCCTCCTAGTACTAGTCGGCCCATCCTTAAGGTTAGTTTGTCCTTCCTTTATCGAAATATTCTCTTGCATCACACTGGGGGCATGTTCTTATCGGATCGGATTCATGTATGATCTTAATGTCCTCAAATCAAAAAATCAAAAATATTAGAAAAACAAAAAATCAAAAAACATTCAAAACATATCAAAATTCAAAAACAAGGTTGTCTTGTCGAACTACATCATCTTTGAGCTTGAACGTAGGCAAGGTTGATCTTTGATCATCCCCCGAGACATTTACGTCAGTCCTATAGGAGTCCATCATAATAACTGTCATCTCATCATGTATATCATCATCTATAAAATAATCAAGTTGTCAGTTGAACTACATGGTCTTTGCATTTATAACGTAGGCAAGGCTAGTCTGTTGACCAGCCCTCGAGACCCCTAGGATAGGTCTTTAGGTTAGTCTCTTGGTCAAAATCTCAAAAAATCCCAAAAACATTGGAAAATCAAAAAATCAAAACATGTGCAAAATCTCAAAAAATACCAAAAATAGCCTCAAAACATTGCAAAAACATCAAAAACATCCAAATATTTGAAAAAATCCATCCACCTCATCTCGCTTGCACCCGCAATAAACACCACTCATAATAAACTGATTGTCATCATCAACCTTTGGTGAAACAGTCAGAAACAAGTCTAGCAGAGTTAAAAGTAGAACTCAAAACGTCAAGTCTTAAGTCTAAGTCAGTCCGTAAGAAAATTGTTCATCTCTTTGTATTGGTGACTCATCATCCAATTGGTCCCATATCAATCATCCCTTAGAGCACTTTGGATAAACGAAATGACGTGCTGCCATCCACTAACATGTCCTAGGATGAATCCTTCCTACAATGGGAATTATCTTTTGGCAATAAGTTTCGGTTCTTATCCTTAGAAAACATATCCTCTTTCCATTAGCAGTATTGAAGAGCATTATTTTGTTTGTTTACTTAGTCTTTATCTTTTGACTTATCTTATTTGTGCTCACTCTAAGGACGTCTTGATGATATCCCAAAACAGAGGATTTAGAGAAATAGGAATGGGGCAACAATCATTATCTTTTGTCTGTTGTGCTTGTTGGACGCTCTTGTAATATAACCTCAGCGAATACTTGCTTTGTTAGGTATGTATGGAAGAGGTCTAGGGCAACTTGTTGACTATTACAGGGATAGGTTTACCTTTTTTGTTTTGGTCTGAGGTGTTTGAAACTTCTAAAGTACATCCTAGCAAGGTTTCTGTATGTTAGGTGTGAACAATAATACTCCTATATGCTTGTCAAGTCAAAGATCATCATATGGGGTACAACACCATCCTGGTTTCATATACCTTGATGCATCATACCATGTGTGTTATCAAACATAAGAAAATTTGGTCCTTTGAAAATCCCAATTCCTCGACAAGTAATCATCATCATCATCATCATCATCATTTGCATTTGTGTCATCTTGTGTCTTGTTGAAATGACTTCTTCTTTTCTTACTAACCGCACTAACAAGGTACTATGATAGTTGATCATCATCATCATCATCGTCATCAATCCTGCATCTACAAATCATTAGCATATTGCATAAACATATCATATAGGAAACATCCGCATTGCATTTTATCATCATATAAATAGGTTATCATAAACATTCTTCATAAAAAGGTGCATCCATGTCATTGTATTTCACCCATTGCATTACATTGCATAGCATTCATAAACATTTCATATTACCATTTCATATAAATCATCACATAAGCATTTACATAAGCATTTCATCATCATTTTTGCATAATCACAAAATATATAAGCATCTAATTCATATTTACATAACATCATGACATCATCTCACCACTTAACATTCATATTAACATATCATTGCATCACATACATCATTATTTATTGCATCTCATAAAACCATTTGCATTATCATATCAAATCATTGCATTATCATAAATAGATCATCACATTTGCATATCATAGGTTAGCATAATATAGATCTATTAGTCATAATCATAATGCATACATCATTAGAAATAAATGCATCCATAAAACATCATTGCAAAGTGTATAGAAATAAACCATCCATGCATAAATAAAAGGTACACATTACATCACATCAAAATCATCATCGGGTCATATATATCATCAATCATGTCACTGTCATAGTACAAAAAATAAATCAGATCACTGTACATATATGTTAGTCGGTACAAAAGGAGCCCATAAGGCACAAAAAATGTATCATCTAGATCATGCTCAATCTCTGTGAATGCTGCCCTCACCCGTGTCACCATGACCCTCTGGTGGTCTCTGGTTGGCCCGCTCGGAGTACTCTGGGACCCAATCTGCTCTAGGTATGGTGTCATGGTAGGCCCGACGGTAGTACTCTATCTCTCAAATATAATCCTTGTAAGATCACATTGGCACTGTACCCTGAGACGAGGAGGTTGTCATACTCTCAATCTACTATCTGCAGCCTAGCTTTGTAGCTCTGCAGCCTATCTCTGTTGCACAGCCTAATCCATCTCCACTCTGAGCTGCTCTCTCTCAGCCCTTGCCTAGTCTCTCTCTACTATCACTGCCTGAACCTAGGCCTGCAACTATAAAATCAAGGCATCCTGTACATCTACCTACCCTACTAGCTGTACCCGTGGCTGCACGTGAACCTGATCCTCACCCTCGGCTTGTGGTGGTGGGACTGGCGGATCCTGCTGCTGATCCTGCACATGGACATCTCCCTGACCTGGTGGATCCTGTCGAATCTCGACCCTCAGTCCTTGCCCTCACCCTCGCCCTCGTCCTCTCACTCTGCCTCTGACCCTGTGCACCTCTAGATCCTCGCCTAGAACAGTCAACCGAAGGGGAGGTCTGAACCAATCTCTGTAGGCCTGTGTCATGCCCGGATCTGCCAAGCCCTGATCATAATCCCACAGTCGGGCTACCAACTACTAAAAGTTGTCAACTGCCTCAGAGGTAGGAATACCGTGGCCCCATGACACTTGTGTCATGTTGCGTGCAAAGACGGCTATGTAGTCATCATCTAGCCAATCCTGCAGCTCTCCAAACTGATGTTGTATGCACCCAGGCAGATATCTCTCAATCATTGTGTGCTCTCGCCTCTACATGTATCAATCCTAGTGGCAGGAAAAGAGCTGAGTAGCATCGTCGGTCCATCTAGGCTAACTAAGGTGTGGACGCCAAGTAAACACAAGCATCTCATCTAGAACCCGCCTCCAGTAGGGGATCCCATGCTTGCCAATGTGTGTGAAGGACACACCACCTCTGTATAGTGTCACGAGGGCATCCTTTTCTCCCATAGGAACTGGAACGACCCATGGACGCAACACAGAAATGTGCTCCCATGCCTAGACATGAAGAAGTGTCACCCCAGCCCCTAGCGCTCTTCCATCCACGTATACATACTCATGTAAACCCTTGTAGAATGAGGCGAGAAGGACAGGCCCCCATGTAAAGTGAACTGATCTGTCTTAGACAATCCACTCCCAGCAATAACCCTAGCCGGGACTGAAGTATCACCCTCGTCGGTCTGGGGCAACCAAACCTGAAATGATCACTACAACTACCCAGCAGAAGGGAGGTGCTATAACTCTGTATCTCTCTAGCTTGATCTGACCCTTGCAATAGATAATGTCTTGTGTAGTGAGGACTCTAATGTAGCACTCACATCCCTCCTCCATATCATAGATCACTCGTCGACCATGAATAGGCAATCATAAAATGTGCCAAACATCCTCCAAGGTGACGGTCACCTTGCCATTGGGAAGATGAAATGACTATGTCTCACTATGCCACCTCTCGGCTAGCACTGACAACATCCCCAGGTGTGTGCGCATGGGTGCCATGTATGCAATGTGCCATAATCCTGTGACTCTCAGTCGATCCTAGTCCCAGTCGCTCAAGTCTTGTAGGACACTCGCTAAGTCTCGTGATCGTTGCTCATAAGAGTAAAGCTCCCTAGGCCTGTCCTGCATCAAGAAAATTCAGCATGTTAAAATTTTTGGAAAAATCCTGGCCTAACGCTCCAAATGCATTCCTAGCAGCACAGTTTGTGAAGGCATCGCAGTTTGAGTTTGCTCAAACTCTGCCACATGAGCCCAAAATGAACCAAATACCACCGTCATGGCACACTTTATCCCCAGCATCGCAATTTTCATGAAAAGAGCGACGTTGCGGTGCACTTTAACCAAACCGGCCTGCCAAGCTTGAGCCTAGTAGCAAAGCTCATCTTTTAAGGGGCTAATTAATGCATTAAATGAAAAAATTAAGCTTAGGTAAGGGTCACATACTGGTAACTCGATGCCAGGTGGCCGCTGGTATGTCCGGACTCTATCACTAATGTGCAGGGGAAGCTTTCTTTGCACCATATCGTCGGAGAGTCAGAGCTCAAATCTCAGGTTTGCTAATGGAGGTGTGTGAAAATGACTTGAAAGTGACCCCTCGGGTCCCTTTTAAGCCTAAAAATTAAGGTTTTTTAAACCTAAATAGCTGTCCTGCTAGGGTTTTGGACCCCCGAACCTATTTTTGTCTGTTTGAGGCTTGTTTTTCATCATATTATTTCATTTAGACATGTTTTTAGCCTCCAAAACCCCTTTCGGACTTGTCAGGTACTTTTTCACTTTTTTTTTCGCGAGATCACCCAAAAAATTAAAATTTTGATCTGATCTCTCGAGGGGCCATTATAATGGCATATTTTCTCTTGCCATGCAGCAGTGGGGCAAGTTTTAAATATCAAAATTTTTGGCTTTGATCCATATCATTTATTCTTTGAACCAACGCAACAAGTGCATTGCTTCAAAGAGGGGCAAAACGTACACATAAAATATACTAATTGACATCGTGCATTTGATCCTAACTTACTAACATCATTTCTTCCTGAATTATCCCTCGGTCTAGAACCATTTAATCAAATTCCCCTCTCTAATTAAATTCATCAATATTCATCTCTTAATTAAATAAATCATTTTGTCTAATTAAGTCAATCTCTCTTGTTAATTAAACCAATTCATCTGATCTAATTATCCCTATTTAATTAAATAATCAATTTATTTGATTAAATCTCTAAAGTCTATCCATTAAATTAGATATATTAAAACCTTATTTGATTTAATCTAACACCATCCCTTTTAATTAAATAAATCAATATGCTTATTTAATTAATCTCTTGTCATATTCCTCTCTTATTTGATTTAAATAAATCCATAAATCTAAGTCAAATAAGTCACATCATCAAATCTCCTATTAAATTAATTAACCCTTGATTAATTTAACCTCATCTCATGTCACATCCTCTAGATAATTCAAGTTGCACATGAAAATAGATTTAATTCATTTATTAAATCTCTATTTTCCTCACAAGGCATCTTTTGGAATATTCTCTCAATTTGAATTCAAAAATTCCAAGTCAACATGTACATCCAACAAGGCATCTAAAACCTCTTACATGTCCTTTTCCTTGAGGCAAGTGGAATTTATTGCATTTTCCCTTCCGTCTTGCATGTCATTTCAACAAATTTGAATTTCAAATATTGGCATTTATTAGCAAAAACCCCAAATCTTGCACAACCATCATCCATTCATAGCTTGACAATTGGCACCATATCATTGGATGAAGGTTAGTCCCACATTGCTCAAATTTGGACATTCATCCATCTTGAAATCCTATAAATAAAGGGCTCATATGCTCATTCAATCATCCACAATCCAAGCAAAGTTACCATGCTCAAATATCTCTTGAATTCCATCCATTATCATTGAGTCATAGCTAGGTTTTTGCTGATTTTTGGCTTGGAGTCTCATCTCTTCATCAAAGTGGATCAACATTCGAAGCTTGCATCATAGGAATTGGGAATTGGGGAAGGGCCAATTTTCACATCAAATTGGCACCAATTCCCCCATGGGATCATGAGTTTGAACATTTAAATTAGGATTCAATCTAGTTTTGTCATTTATATTGTGTTCTTCATTGTTTTCTTTCCTATTTTAGATTTGTAAATGGATTTCATGGGGAATCCTTGTTTTGGTTTGCGATAACTAACTTGAGGTGTTTATTCTCTTCATTTTGCAAGTACCAAGGTGGGGGTTCATACAATAGGAAAAGATCAAAGAGCATCAAGTAAAGTGGGAAGGAGAGATGATCTTGAACCCTTGAAGAATCCAAGAGCTCAAAATGAAAAGGTTGGTAAAGTGGCAGCCCCTAATGAGAAGTGGAATCAAGTTATTAGTCTGTTGCAAAAGGAAACAAAGAATGATAAGCCACAATTTTAAAGAAATGAAAGGCCACCAAGATTGTAGGACTACTCTTACCATACTAACTGGCACAATGGGAAGCCAGTTAACAATAATCAGAAAAATGTTCAAAGCACACCTGATCCTTTGCAAAAGCATTCCAAAAATGTCACTAAAGACTTGCCATGGTGTGCAGTATGTTAGATTCCTCACTCTTCACAAAAGTGTGTTGTTGCAAGATCAGTAGAAGATTCAGCTGATGATCAAGGAGGTTATATCCTCCTCATGATCATGATGGAATTATGAATGTGCTTATGACCAAATCAGATTTTTCTTGTGATGAATACTCCTCTAATGATGAGCCTAATATAAGTGAAGTGGATGTTCAAATGCAGAAGGTGAGTTCTTAGCATGAAGTATTTGCAGATGAAGAAAGAGAGAATGAATACAATTTTTACACTCTTTATTCCAAAAATATTTCTTTGAGAAGACCTTCAAACAACAAAATTGAAAATTTCACAATTGCATTAGATGCTCAAGAAAGAAGTAATATTCATTTGAGAAATAGGATTGTTAATGGTAATTAGGGTAACCTCGGTAGCATGTTTATCAAGGAGAAAAATGAAAAAAATAAAGGGACTAAGATGGAAAATAAGAAAGATGAGAATTTGGGCTAAGAAGGGAAATGAGGCTAAGATTAATAGTGAATTTATTCCCTAGGTTGTGAAGGCCAAGGATCTGAAGACAAGTGCTAAAAAGCTTGAAAGACAAGATGACAAGGTAACTTCTAAGAATTAATACTCCTTGAGTTACCATTGAACTATTCTCCTATAGATATGTTCCAAGTATTTTCTTAGGTTAAAGTCATAGTCCCACTATTAGAAATGATGAGAGTTGATGAGCAAAAGAATAAGATAGTTTCTCTCATCAATAGTATTGCTATGGGTGGTAAGGATAAAGTGGTGACTAATCAACCTAGATCAAGAAAAATTCAAGAGAAGAATGTTAAGGTGGAACCAGTGATTAGTGAAAATCCTGAAATATAATTGGGAACTACAACTACTACAAGCCCAAGTCAAGTCAATCCATTTTTTATAAGCTTAATTATTGATGGGAAGTTGCTTAGGAATTGCATGATAGATTCAGGGGCCTCAAACAATGTGATGCTAGTAAAAATCATGGAAGAAATTGGTTTGAAGGTTGATAGCACTTATTGAAAGTGTTATGCTATGGACTCGAGAGAGGTGCCTATTATACTAGTAATTAATAGAGTTGTTTACAAATTGCCAGCCTTCCCTAAGAAGGAGTTGTTTATGAGTATCACAAAGGTGGACATTCCACCAACTTATGGGATGTTATTGTCAAGAAAATGGAGTGCATCCATGGGTGGAAGTATACAGTGTGATTTGTAATTTGCCACTTTCTGAATTGACCAAAAGGATGTTAATATTGCTAGAGAACCAAGAGTTTGCCACATGATTGAATATGTAGAGGAGCCAAAAGAACCAGCATTAATCAATTTTGTAGATACTGATTTAGACACTTTTCATGTTGAAGAATGAAAACAAGAAGAAGAAGTCCAACCTGCATCGATTAATAGGGAGGTCCTAGATGCACCACAAGAAGATGCTCTTTGGACCATGTACTTTGATGGATCTTGTTCCAAGGAGGGCTCTGGTTCAAGAGTTATTCTCATTTCGCCACAGGGTAAGACATTCAAGTACTCCTTGTTAAATTTTTCTTGTACAAATAATGTAGAATATGAGGCTCTGTTGCTTGGTCTAAAATTAGCTTCAAAGCATGATATTAAGATGTTAAAAGTGTTGGGAGATTCTAAATTAGTGGCTTCCCAAGTTATATCCAAATTTCTTTCCAAAAATAAAAGGCTTAAGCAATATAGGAATGTAGTTTGGGATACTATTGAGGCCTTTGACACTTTTAAAATAGACTAGATAGAAAGGGGAATGAATGTTAGGGAAGATTTTTTAGCTAATATTGCTATTAGATTAGATGATGTCACCTTTGACGACATTTCAAAAATAGAAGGACAAACTCGGCCTACAGTTCCTGATAATATTTGTAACTAGCAAGTATTTGATGATGACAATTATGATATTTTGAAATTTTTGTACTGTATTGATCAATATGAATTCCAAGAAATTGATTTTGGCTCATTAGTGATGGAGGTTGATGGAAAATAAACATTATTTGTGAATGAGGTGATCCAATTGAAAACTGACAAAATTCCCAAAGGACTGGTTGTATTAGAGAGTGTCTTTCATAGCCCTGATAAATCAAATGTTAAGCAAGCATCTTCCTATAGGGAAGATTTGGAAGAAATAAATCTTGGAATGGAGAATTCTCCCAAAAGGGTGTACAGAGGGAAGAAGATGAAAACTCATGTCATAACCATGTTGATTTCCCTATTGAGGAAGTATAGACATGTGTTTGCATGGTCATATGATGACCTAAAGGCCTATAGGGAGGATTTATTTCAGCATGAGATACCTTTGAAGCCTGATGCAAAGCCATTTTAAGAAAAAGAAAAGCCTAATAAATCCCACATTACAACCAAAAATGTAAGAAGAACTCACAAAGTTAAGATATGTTGGGATTATTCATTAGTTTCAAATTTGGTTCTAGTTAGGAAAAAGAATGGGGACCTGAGGCTTTGTGTAAATTTCAAGAATCTAAATGTAGCATCCTTGAAAGACAATTACCCTCTGCCTAACATGGAGGCTATGTTGCAAAAGATGAAAGGGTGTGAATTGCTCTCAATGATGGATGGGTTCTTGGTCTATAATTAGGTCATGGTGAGAGAATCTGAGTAGTACAAGACTGCATTCACTACACCATGGGGAACCTATGTGTACATGAGAATGCCATTTGGCCTGATCAATGCTAGTACAACATTTCAAAGAGCTATGGATGTGGCCTTTACATATTTTATTGACCTCTTCCTAGCTATATACCAAGATGAATTGATTGCTCATAGCAAGAAGGAAGAAGATCATTGTTCTCACTTGGAGAAAATATTTGTCAGAGCCTTGCAGTATGCGATTTCTTTGAACCCTAAGAAATGTGATTTTGGGGTTAAGGAAGGAAAGTTATTAGGGCATATTGTCTCAAAGGATGGGGTTAGGATTGACCCTGAATTTGTGATAGCAATAGAAAAGATCACACTTCCTAGAAATGTGAAGGGAATCCAATCTTCCTTTGGGAAAATAAACTTTGTGAGAAGATTTGTGAATAATTTTTTTGAAATTGTTAGGCCTATTTCTAAAATGCTAAAGAAAGGACAAAAGGTACAATGGATAGAAGATACTACCAATTCTTTTCAAGCCATAAAGGATGCCATCAAAGAAGCACCTATCCTCAAATCCCTTGATTATTCAAAGCTATTTCAGCTATTTACCTTTGCTTCATTTCATATAGTGGCAGGGGTATTGTTGCAGAAGAATGATGAAGGTTTTGAGAAGCCTATTGCATTCTTCAGCAAGTCTTTGTAGGTTTTCAAGCTCAAATATGATGTGACAGAAAAGTAAGCATATGCCTTGGTAAAGGCTATTAAGAATTTTAGACCATATCTTACTAGAGTGACTATTGTAGCATATGTTTCAAGTGAAACCATCAAGGATATTTTAACTCAATAGGATACCACAGGTTGGAGATGTAGGTGGATCAATAGGATCCAAGAGTTCAATATTGACATCTAGATTACAAAGCTAGTGGGAGGTCAAGGTCTGGCTAAGTTGGTGGCCGAGACCAATTTATAAGCTAATCAAATTAATGAAGTTGAACATGAGAATGTTGTACCCATATGCAACAATGCAGACCTATGGATGGTACAAAGGAATTGTAGAGTACCTGTAGATTATGCAATGCCCTAAAGGTATTCCCAACAATAAAAGGAGAACTCTCAAGTTGCAGGCTATCAAATATATTATTATTGATGGTGAACTCTGGTGGAGAAGCCTACAGGGTGTGTTACTTAGATGTGTAGATGGATATCAGGTAGAATACTTTTTGATTGAAATGTGTATATGCATAAAATTGGTCATGTCTGATTAATCCTGGCATTCAAATAAATATTTATTGTTTAATTAATTTCTCTAAAGTCTTCTGCATATAATTAAATTTAATTAATTTAATTATATTGTTCATTCAATTCATTCTTCTGTCATGATTAAATAAATCAATTTTTATTTAATTATTTCACATTCATATGTCCACTTGATTAATTAAATAAATACACTTTATTTATTTTAATTAATTATCACCTTGTGAATTTAATATTTCTTTTCAAATATTTCTTCTAATTAATTAGATATCTTATTTAATTAATTTCATTTACATGCCATTTCTTAAAAAGTTTAATTAAATATTTTTATTTAATTAAAAATCTTCCATATCTTTTCAAAATCATAATTAGATATTTTATTTAATTATGAAATCTTCCATTATTCTTCAAATATGGGGTAAATATTCTATTTTAAGAAAAATCTCTATGTCACCCATAAATGAATAATTGAATTTAATAATTTATTATTTATCTTCTTCAAAATCTTTCCATAATCTCACAAAAAGATGATTTTTTTTTACAATTCATCTTTATCATCTTATCTTACCTCTTTTACAGAAAAGAAAACAAATCTTGCTTTCTATTTTCTTCTGCTTTTATTTAGTCTTATCCATCTTCAACCTTTCGATCTGCTAGGAATTTTCACAGATGTTGATCATATCAGCCAATCAGAAGCTTTCAAAAACTCTATAAATAGCACTACAAATCCAAGCAATGGTTACAACACACAACAAACGAATCAAAGATTAATTAAATTCTAGCATTCTAGCATTCTAGCATTGTCGTTAGTATCTTTAGTATTCATAGCATTATCATAATCTTTCATTTTAGCAATCATGTTTAGCATTAGAATAATCGTGTCTTAGCATTACATGAATTCGTATTCAATCTTGTTCTCTAGGAAGACCGTTTGTTGAGCCTAGCCCAAAATCTGAGAGCCAGCTAGAATCAACAAAACATTGGAGATAGAGGATGATAGGATGACATCAATAACAGGATATTGAGTTTGCATCTTTATTATTTTAATATTCTACTTTTGATATAATGTCTTATTGGTATGTTTGATTCAATTTTGTTTACATATTTATCACGCATAAAAATTGATCAGACATTTCTGGCACCCACTGTGGGGCCTTGCCCTATTTTTAACATTTATTTGTAGGTTTTTTGACAAGATTTCATATTCTGGAATTCAGATTCTCAGAAATTTTTTCCATTTTAGTGCATATGAGGACTTTTGAAGCACATTCGTAGGTTTTTAAAGTGCATCTGTGGTTTCTTTCAGTGCTCTTGCAGGTACTTCAGCACATCCAGGAACTATTTCGATGCATTTAAGGAATAGAACGACGCATTTACAGGACAAAATAGTGCATATACCCAACTCAGTTTGTTAAATATTTTTGAAAAAAACAAAAAAAATTAGTTGCATTTTATTTTAGCCCATTTAGGAGTTTTTGTGGCACATTTGAGACTTTCCGTAGAGCATATAGGATCTGTTTTAGCGTATTTACTTGTTATTTTTGCTCATATAGGTGATCTTTTAACACATATAGGTTGTAACTAAATAGGTTTCTGAGTTTGACGCCTTCCACAAATAGAACCTCTTTTGGCTTAAAAAGAACCAATCTAGGATAGTCATAGCTAGTTTTAAAAAGAAGCAACCCTAGGATAGACATGGATTAAAATGAAGCAATCTAGTATAGTCACCACACATTTATTTTTGTAGTTAAAATGAATCCCATTCTTTTTGTGAAGTAACATCTTCACATAGTTTAGATCATTGTGATTTGGGTTTTAAAAAGAACATGGTCTACTATGTTTGTGGCAATAGGTCTATGCTCTCCCCTTAACTGGGTGACCAAAATACCATACTTTCCTTTTACATTCATGCAATTTTACTGCTTTATTACATCCTATAGAGGGCCTACTCTTGTGGGAAAAAGTATTCACCCAAGAGGAATGACTCAAGTGAGTTCAAGCCAAAGCTAGGCTATTCCGCCCCACTATAAAATTTAAAGCAAATCAGGGGAAACCCTCTTTTTCCAGTAGTGTGCAAGATAACCATCCCCAAAGCCTTTGTTCTAAAGGTTGGGAGGTCTCTTGAGGGAGTTTATTATTGCCGCATTGAACGGAAACCCTTACTACGAACCTAGTGTAGTAGCCAACTATGTCAGTATCCAAACATCCTAATAATTATAGTGCAAGGGGAGGGAAGAATCTGCCCCCAAGATACTCACCATATAACTACTAAGGACTATTTGCTTAGGGGATCTATTATCCACTTCTGTCACTCAAAGTATGGACCTAGAAAAGACAAAAACACAGGTTCCCCCTTGGGGGTGACACGACTGTGTGAGTCGACACAATTCTAAGATGTGGGTTGTGATTATTATGATGACCTACTTGAGTACTAAGAGTGAGTCTGTCTGAATTGTTTGTCATGTGCAAAACTTGTGAAAACACTTATTGAAAAATATTTTTGAAAGCATACACTTGATGTTTAGCATAGGGCTTAAGAAAAACTATTTTTATAGTGTTTGCTATGTTTTCCAATCACACTAATTTAGATAAAAGATCATCCAAAATAAACATGTCAAATTTTAGTTGAAACTACTCACAAACTGTTCAAAAAATTACCTTGGAAAAATTGTTTTAGCGCATCTAGGGTATATTATAGCACATATAAGGTCTATTATAGTGCATTCATTGATTGGTCTAGCACTTTTAGAGTCTATTTTAGTGCATTGAGTGTTTTAGCGCATACATTGGCTGTTCTAAAAAAATAAACTTTTCGGTCACTATCACAACATTTTTCCTACAGGACATATAGGACATAAAGTAGCGCATCTGGGGCATATTGTAGTGCATTTGACCATTTCTCTGTCACATATCCCTATTTCTAAAGCACATCTAGGGGATAGAATAGTGCATGTCACTTTTCCCAAATCACCGATTTTGACAGATCTGAGTTTATAGCATTCTTGGTCCAACAACGTATCAACATTTTCTCTCATACTTAGGGAGTGGAAATCTACCAAGTTTGTCAAGAAGTCAATTTCCAATAGAATCAAGAAACCCAAGAAACCTCTAGGTTACAAGAAAACCTTACAATAAAGGAGGTTTTTATACAAGAGTCGAAACGTCTTGCTCCATTATTGCAAATTTCTCCATAGATACCAAGATTTTGTTAGGGGATTTACTAACGAATACGCTATAGACCCTCTAGATTCACGAGCCTATTTTCAAAGAAGAGCCCTCTCATAATGACACAATCATAGTCAGCCTCTTGATTTCAACTATATACCACAACCTTCTATCGAATATTCGACACATCCTAGTCAAATACTTCAGTGAGTTGAAATAGGCTATTTGGTATACTGATCATTCTTCAAAAACAAAGATCAAATCTTACAAGTGCACCTTTCATCACTAACTTCTAAATTCTTGGTTGAACTTCTCTCAACAGGATTTTGACATCCTTTATCATTAGAAGCCACAATCACAAATTAGGAAAATATTTTTGGTCATATCATAAAATTTTCATCTTATTAGATCAAAACATCATCATTTTTGCACTAGTCAAACTATGATCTAAGTTTAGAAGAAAATCTTGAAATCATATGCCTATTTTTACAAGATCACAATACAATAAGTTGAAGGATGATATTCAACAAGAAGATTATACCTCAAGAACTCAAGAAGAAGGTGAAAATAGTGATCCTCTTTATAGTGTACAAGTTGAAATCCCCTTTTTGAAGACAACATGGCTGAAGGAGAAAAGAATTTGTTTACTTCTGACAGAGATCTGAGAAAAACCCTTGAAGATAGTGATGATGAAAAAGAAGAAGAGTGTTTCCTTAGAGAAGCCAAGCAAGATCCTAAATTTCTCAGAGCAGTAGAAAAGATCTTAGAACGCGACAAAGAAAAATATTTCCTATTTTTGGCTGACAAAGGAGCTAAGTTACCTCATGATTTCAACACTAAGGACTTAAAACAAAATATTGATGAGACACCCTTGTCTGATGTTAGTATTTTATCCCAACAAGTTAAGGCACTTCAAGGGAAAGTTAAAGACTTACAAAGGGGAACCACAATGAAGACATATTCTATTGATGGCATTTGTCCATATCTCTTTGATCAATGTCTCAACATGATCCCATTTCCTAAACATTGTGAAATCCAAAAGTTTGATTGTTATAATGGGAAATTGGATCTAATTGACCATATTAGGGACTTCTGAAACATGACTTTAGAATTTTCACATGAGGATACATACTTAATGCATTTGTTTCCATAAAGTCTTGGAGGCCAATCTATGGAATGGTAATAAAAAATCACACCGCCTATCAAGACATTTGAGGAATTGATCAACGAGTTCATCTCACAATATTCCTATAACATACAACACCAAATAACCATGATTGATCTATGGAAGGCTAAGAAAAAACCTGGTGAACCATTCATCACCTTTCTTTAGAGATGGAGAAGATTGTTCACTAGATATCCATGTCATGTTCTTGAAAAGGAAAAGATCACTACCTTCATAAACAACTTGGATCAAGAGATGAGTTATCATCTAAATCTTCATTGTCCTTCCTCTTTTTAGAAATTTATTGAAAATGCAATCACAATTGAAAGTGCATTGGTCCAAAGGGGGATAATCAAACTTGATAAAGACAATCCTAGCTCCTCAAATCACCACAATGATAAATCTAATTTTTGGACTCGTAACAAAAACATGGTAAATGATGGTGTTGTAGATGCACATCATGTCTCATCTAAGCCAGTTGTTCTTAGTGTTCCTTGCAATAATAACAATGCCAAATCAGTTACGAATTAGGGAAACAATCCTCCTCCTCTGAGGAATAACCAAAATCCAAATTTTGTTCCAAATAAAAGTAATACCAACAATCAAGGGTATCATGGAAACAACAATAACCATGCCTTAGGAAATACATCAAACATGAATCCATAGTGATCTTCATTTTTCTCCAACAAAAGAAATTTTACTCTGTTGGGACAATCTCTAGAATCTTCCCTTAAAGACTTGATGGCAAAGAATGTTATTACCCTACCACCTCAATGAAACTTCTGCCATTATGGAATGATACATTCTATTGTGAATACCATAGGTGTAAAGGCCATTGTACGAATAATTTCCAAGCCTTGAAGAATGCTATTCAAGACTTAATTGAAACTAGCACCATCACAATGAAGGAAATCAACAATCAAACAAAGACCACCAAGCATTTTGGAACCCTTTTCCCAACTATCAAAAGGGTGAGTCTTCTGGGAAAAATGTGAATCATATCTATAAGCATATAATCAATCATATCTACACTGATGATGAGCGGGTGAATGTTATAAAAGTTAAAGAGAAAATGGAATATGGAGAAGTTAATGTAACAACAAGGGAACAAGCTAAAGTTGTCCCAAAAGGTGCTCCTTCAAAATCCATTGTGCCACTACCTCAACATCGATATGATTTAATCAATCAACTTGGAAAAAATTCTGCTCAGATCTCTATTTTGGAACTTCTGAAGATTTCCCCAATGCATAAGGAAATTCTAGACAAGGCCCTCATTGAAACAACTATATATGATGATCTAGATGTGGATCAATTTCAAGCCATGGTGGGACACTTGTCCTCACCCACATGCCTCTCATTTTCTGAAAAAGATGATGTTTCCATGACTCACCCCCATAACTCATCACTATACTTAGAAGTCATGATCCACAAGTTTCGTGTCAGACATGTATTAATGGATGGAGGTGTTGGTTTGAACATATGTACCATGAAGAACTTAATTTGGGCTTTAGAATTTTTTGAGGATTCTATTGATCCTAGAAGAAAGATTACTATTAAAGCCTATGATGATGAGGAAAGAGTATCCAAAGGTTTAATCATGTTACCAATCAGAGTAGGACCTGTTATCAAAAATATTTTTTGTCAAGTATTAGACTATGATCTTGCATACAACATATCATTGGGACGTCCTTGGATCCATGAAATGCAAGTTGTACTATCCACATATCATCAATATCTTAAGTTTCCTTACGACGGACAAGAGATTACGATACCAGCTAATAATTCTCATAGTCAAACTTGTGCCAACAAAAAAGCTAGTCAAGACACTTTGGTTCCCAATAATTGAGAAGCACCTACTAGTACTTCTCCAAAAGTTGATACACAAATCATTCAAGTAACCAAAAGCTTTGACAAGCAACTACGATTCAAGGATAATGGAGTAGGAAAATATTCTCTTTGTCTGGCTAATCTCCCTACATTGCCTCAATCACATGGACAACCTTCTATCATGCAACATCAAATATTTGTAGCATCAACATCAACACAATCACCAACAAAACCAATCACAGGTTTAATGGACAATTTATCAAGGAGAAATTCCCAATGGAAGATACTGAGGATGGGGAAATGCTAAAATGGCTCTATAGAGATGAAGATGAAGATGAAGTAGTTCTAAATGTCAAGCTACCAATAGATCAATATGGCAAAGGATACTCAATCATGCAAAAGATGGGCTATGATGGTAATGGTCCTATTAGAAAGAGAAAAGGAGTAGTTGAGCCTATTCACCTACCAGGACTTGCTGCAAAAGATAAAATAGGACTAGGCTATAATACTAGCTTGAAAGAAATAACATCCAAACAATTGAATGATACTGTACTCACATTGCAAGAAATTTTTGATCCAAGGGAAGCATGCTTGGCAACAATTCAATTTTTTATCGATAATAACTCTGACATGGAATCTGGAGAATACGAATGGGATACCATCCACAATGATGAATTCTGGAGGGACAAACATGTTTATGTGATACACAAGTATACCCCCACTCTAATTAAAGGAGAAGGCTCAGGGACCTAACCACACAAATTTGAACTACAACGCGACTATGATTCTAGTGATACCGAGTCAGATTTAATTAAACAAGACTATCATGAGGAGAATACCATCATTGACCTACCTCATACCTCAGATCCTATAGAAACCTCCATTATGAACATAACCATAGTTGATTTCATGAAACCTAATGACTCGCTACCGCCAATACATCCAATCTCATCGATTGGGATCTATTTAAACCTCTTGATATACCTATGTTTCCAACAGATGAATCTATCGTGAACTTCCTTTACGCAGTTGATGTAAATGATTGTTCCACTAGAAATTTTTGGCATAAGTTCTTTAATCAAGAGGGTGTCAAGTCTCCTAGCAACAAAAATAAAAATAAAAAAGAAAGATCTAATGGTGAAAACCAGAATTTGGCAGTATTAGATAAAAAAAAAAGATAAAACAAAGAGCATATCAAATGGTGAAAACATTTTTAAGGCACCAGATGATGGGATACTTAACACTCTCCTGGAGCACTATCATGAGCGATCACCAATCTTGATTGAGCCTACAAAAGTAGTTAATCTCAAAACTATAGAAAAACCAAGGATTCTACAGTTAGCTGTATCAATGACAAATAAAGAAGTACTTGAGTTCATGGAATTTCTAAGAGAAAATCAAGTCAGATTTTCTTGGTCTTATGCAGACATGCCAGGTATTGATCCTAATATTATAATGCATCACTTATCCATCAAACCAGGAGTAAAACCTATGAAACAAAAACTTAGAAAGATGCATCCTCATGTTGCACTACTAGTTAAGGAAGAACTTAAGAAACTCCTTGATGTTGGATTTATAAGATCAATTGACTATGTAGAATGGATCTCCAACATTGTTCCTATATCCAAACCTGACAAAAGTGTTAGAGTATGTACAAATTTTAGAGATTTTAATAAGGCATGTCCTAAGGATGGCTTCCCTCTTCCAAGCATTGATACCATAGTAGATCTGATACCTAGCCATTCTATGTATTCACTAATGGATGGTTTTTATGGTTATAACCAAATCAAGATTACATGGGAGGACCAGGACAAAACAACTTTCACATGTCCATGGGGGACTTATTGTTGGAACGTCATTCCTTTCGGTTTAAAGAATGCTAGGGTTACATATCAAAGAGCTATGACTACAAATTTTCATGACATGATGCACACATTCATGGAAGATTATGTCGATGACATAATAGCAAAATCATACACAAGAGAAGGACATCTCAAGGTATTATCCAAAATCTTTGCAAGGTTGGAAAAACTTAAAGTCCGCTTCAACCCTAAGAAATGTGTTTTTGGAGTCACATCTGGAAAAGTCTTGGGATACATAGTTTTAGCAAAAGGAATAGAAGTAGATACCGCCAAGGTACAAGCAATCATGGAAATGCCTCCACCAAGGAATATCAGTTAGTTGAGGTCACTACAGGGAAAAATCCAATCTATATGAAGGTTCATTCCACAACTAGAAGATAAATGTCTACCTTTCACACATCTACTACATAAGAATGTTCCTTTCAAATGGGATGATAAGTGTAAAATGGATTTTCAACAAATCAAGCAGTACCTAATGAACCCACTAGTTCTAGTACCACCAAATCCATACAAACCACTCATATTATATATTACTGCAATAGAGACATCTTTGGGGGCATTGTTAGCACAAGAAGACGCTATAGAAAAGGAACACAATCTATTATATCAGCTGAACATTAACAGGTCATGAACTCAACTACACTTTCATCGAGAAGGCTTGCCTCACAATTTTTTTTGCTTCACAAAAGTTTTGACACTACACGTTAACCCATACAATCAATCTTGTTGCAAAAATTGATCCACTCAAATATCTACTAAGCAAAGTTGCATTGACAAGAAGGCTAGAAAATGGGTAATGATCTTAAGTGAGTTTGATATCCATTATGTTGATCGCAAAGAAATCAAAGGACAAGTTATTGCTGATCAACTGGCTGAAGCACCCCTACAAGCAGAGCATCCCATGCACATTGAATTTCTAGATGCTAATGTCTTCACTACAAAATCTAAGCAACCTTGGTCATTATAATTTGATGGATCTTTTACTCAACATGGATCGGGGCTAGGCATACTCTTTGTCACCCCTTAAGGAAATACAATTCCTCGGTTGTATCAGGTAATGTTTCCATGCACTAATAACATAGCCGAATATGAAGCTTTAATCACTAGAGTTAAGATAGCATTAGAATGGTGAATCACATAATTACAAGTCTATGGTGACTCATAGTTAGTCATTAACCAGATCAAAGATGATTATCAGACTAAAGATGACAAATTGTTTCCATATAAGAAAATGGTTGACGATTTCAAGAAGTACTTTGTAGATATCAAGTTCATAAGGCTTGACAACAAGGCAGCTGACACTATGGAGACATTTTCTTCATTGTTACAACTTCCAAAAAATTAGGCTCGCTACGAATTTCTAGTGGAATAATCATTTATGCCTACCTATGACACACCTAAAAGCCAAATCATTTGCCACCAAGTAGGATCTAATTCACCTTGGTACGACAAGATTTATGCCTACCTAAAAGATGGCATCTTACCAACTGACTTATCCCATAACCAAAGTGTAATTTTATTTTCCAATCCTCTCGCTATACTCTTATCGTTGACACCCTATACTGTCGTGGTCTTGATGGTACTCTGTTTCGATGTCTCAAATGTGACAAATCTGATAAGGCTTTACAAGAAGTTCATGGTGGCATTTGTGGTACTCATTCAAGTGGACTGACCTTATTCAAGAAATTGATTAGAATGGGTTACTACTAGCCTTCAATGGAGAGGGAATCATTCACTTTTGTGAAGAAATGCTCTAAATTTTAGATACATGGAAATCTCATTCATGCACTAGCATAGGAACTACAACCATTTACACGAACCTGGCCATTCTCTCAATCGGGGTTAGATCTAGTTGGTAAGATTCATCCTTCATCATCAAATGGACATAAATTCATCATTACAACGACAAAATACTTCACCAAGTGGATTGAGGCAGTACCTCTCACTAAGGTTACCTACAAAAAAAAATCATCTTTCATACTCAACTATCTCATTTGTTGGTATGGCATTCCCAACTCCATCATTATAGATAATGGATGACCATTCAAGAATCAGGATATTGATGAACTTTGTGAGAGATTCCATATTCAACACAGATACTCAACACCTTATTATCCACAAGGGAATGGCCAAGAAAAGGCCTCGAACAAAACTATACTAAAAATCTTGAAAAAGACTATGAATGATGCAGGGAAAGATTCACACATTCAACTTAATCCCGCATTATGGGCCTATAGAACTAGCATCAGAATGCCGACAGGGGCAACACTATTTTCTCTTATCTATGGAGTAGAGGCCATCCTACCTTTAGAGATTGAGATTCCATCACTCAGAGTATCTCTGAAAGGTCTAATCACAGATGATGAATACAGAGTTTCACTACTACAAGAACTGGAACTTCTTGATGAAAAGAGACAATGAGCAGCTGATCATTTGAAAGCATATCAACAAATAATGTCTCACAACTATAATCACAAAGTCAAACCATGTACCTTTCAGGTTGGTGATCTTGTTCTAAAAGAGAACCCACACAATTAGCAAGACAGAGAGAAGGAAAGTTTTAACCAAATTGGCTGAGTCCTTATGTGGTCATAGCAGTATATGTTTTAGGAGCATACAAGTTGTCAATGCTAGAAGGGGACCTATTTGATGAACCCATCAACAGCATGCACCTGAAAAAGTATTATGTCTAAAGCAGTTATCATCATCTAGAAAAAGTCTTGAAAAAATACAAAAACATCCATAAAAGTCTTGAAAAAATACAAAAACATTAATAAAAGTCCTTAAAAAATACAAAAACATCAGTAAAAGTCCTGAAAAATACAAAACATCAATAAAAGTCCTAAAAAAAAAAACAAAAAACATTAATAAAAGTCTTGAAAAAATACAAAAACATCCATAAAAGTCCTGAAAAAATACAAAAACATCAAAAAAAGTCCTAAAGAAATGGTTACCCTAGTGAAAACCTAGCAAACATCCATCTCGGTAGTGACCAAAAAAAAAAATGCAATAAAACCAACTAGTGAAAATCTGGCAAATAGACGCTATTTGTAGCTCTCCATCTATTAGTTCATGTTCTAGACTTAGCTTTTTAGCCTTCATTTTCGCATATCTTTCCATCATCTTAGGGTTGTACCAGCATCATGTTGCCACCATTTTCCTAGAGCGATAAGGTCTTACCATGGCTTGACCATCATACACATTCATTTTAGCAAATTGTGTGAAATACTGGGGGCAGACATCCACAATATTAGTGGCAATCAACTTTTAGGTTCTACAAAAACAACTCGACAATGACATCAAATCCAATCATGAGCACAAACAATCAAATCCTATGAACAACTATCCAATCATTGATCCATATCACAATGGTTTTTCAGCAAAATACCATATCATGACTCATATCTAGATGATCTAAAATCTGAATAATGATTGGAATATCAGCTTTACATTTTGAACAATGGTTGTTTTATTTTTGATATCATCTCTCTAGAGCACACTCAATGATGTACTGAACTAGAGTGGCAAGGAAAGAGGATGATTTTTCTTTGACTGTTGTCTTGAGGTTAACTATTGATTTGGTGCAAATATGTCATGGGAAATTATTTCTACGGTGTATCATTGATGACAGTTCCATATTTACATCAGAAAGTGGTTAGTCTTTGTCTATTTCAGCAAGAAATGCTCAGGTCATCTCGGTTCAATTATACCTCGATACTTGTGTTCACTTGCTATATCAAAAATCATGAAAGTTGTACTCAAGTCATCATTGGTGCTAATTTCCCCTCTGATGCTTGTACATACTTCCAACATTTTATAAGGCTCTATGATGATTCAAGAAAGCTAATAGAAGGCTCAACAACTGGTTGATTTTATTTAGTTGTATTTCATTCAGATCAATTTACATATCTACATATTGGATTCACATTAGAGTTTTTAAAGGCCGAATAGACAAATCAACAGCTGTCATGTCTCTTTGGACTATTTGTGGAGGAAATTTGGGCATTTGTTTCATCCTCATTTCATCTAGGACTTGTGCATATCATATATTTTATCTTTTATCATTTAAATCCTTTCTCATTTATTTATCCTTCATGATGCATTATCATTTCATATTTCATATCATTTCATTGCATATCATTGATCATTCTCATTTTCAACATTTTCGTTTCATTCTCATGTCATCTTGCTTCTTTCTCATTTCATATCATTCATTTATTTATTGGGAATTTTCATAGCACTTTCATTATCATCTTATACATCATTTTTTATATCCATGTCATTTTCATTTTCCATAGTTGTATTCCATTTACCATCTGCATTTCATTTTCATATTATTACATTTTTATTGTATCATATCATTACATTTTATCATATCATTATTTAATCATATTTTTTCATATTCATCATATCATTTTATTATCATTATCATTTTCATATTCTTCTTATTCATATCATTTATCATCATTTCATCATATCATAACATTTCATTTTATCATCTTCTTTCATTTCGTTATTTATTTTACCATTAAATTTCATTTTATCATCCCATCTCATTTCATTTCATTTCATCATCCCATCATTCATTTTATATTCATTTCATATCATTTATTATCATCTTCTCATACATATCATTTATCATTCAGTGTCATTTCATTTGTCATTTTTTATTCATATCACATATCATACTACAAATTCATAATTCATTTCATAAACCATCCTACAAATCATGTTAGTTAGCAAATCATCAAAACTACATATCAATATTCATATCAGATAATAAGGAAATAAATGCATATCCATCTTATATCATCATATCAAATCCAACACATCATCAAAACTCATCACCACTGCATATCATCGCTCATAAAAAATACATACAAATGTCCAAAAGTCCAATGAAACTGAAAAGTATAGAAAGATACATGAGATATGATCAATATCAATATACATGCTCCAAGAATATGAGGTACATCAAATAATCCTACATCCATGAATCAAGGATGATTGGAGGAGCCCCCTGATAGAGCTGGTCTCGAGGATGGTGGCCTCCCACTAGTCCCTGCATTTGGATCTCGTTAAGGCCCGGTAACCCACATGCTCTGTGTAGCTATCTGTGTCCTGCTCCTAGTCCTACTATGGGACTATGGGAAAGGCTCTTTGTGCTCAGGAGGACATAACTCCTCATATCAGACTTGATAGTACTCAGCCTCCCTAGCCATCTCAAAGCCCTCTGCAATGGCCTCTCACAACAACACATTCTCCACAGTGCCCATAAGTCTCTGAGCTACACCCTCTGCCTCTGTTGCCCTCCATCTAAGAGAATCCCTCTCTACTATTAACTGGGCTACCTGTGGGTCTGGGGCAAGCTAAGGTACCTATTCCTATGTCTATACCTATGCTTGTGTCTATGCCTATGCATGTGACTGTGCTAGCTGTGCCTATAGGTGTGTGACCAAACCCTGAGCCTAAGCCAACTAGCTCTGCAACTGCACCTAGGCCTGCAAAGTATCTATCTATCCCTGCTATGATGAGGAGGAAACTATGATCACTATCCTCTACCTAATACCATTCCTCAGCCTCCGCATAATCCACACACTACCCAAAAATTTTGGCCTTAGTCTCACTAGCCTCTGCTCCCCACCTCTTCCCTCTCCATTGTCATCTCCATCACTCCCATCTGAACTCTCCTCCTCTCCACTCTCCTTGTCCTCTCCTCCAACTGTTTCTTGCTCACCATTTTCCATATCCTCTTGTCTCCCTACCCCTGGCTGAGGTACCACCAAAATGGGTTCTGGCTTATCAAGACATGTAAATCATGGAAATGAATGTGTATGATAATAAACAAAGTACTCATCAAACATACCAGCATCAAAAATATCTCACCTAGATCATCCCATGCCTCGAGTGCTAAAGAAGTATACTCTGTATAGGCTATCTGATATGAAATGCAAGGTCCCCATCCTGCCTCATCCTTGCTCTGTGCATAGTGAGCAACACCCTAAGGCATACCCTATGTAAATTTGAACTGTCACTGCACCCGCAATGCCAAGAATCTCTCTATAATGAATGGTGTACGACCTATCAAAAAATGGGGAATACCTACAAACGACATCTCTAAATGATCTGTATCCCATGGCTCACAATCTGTGTATGGCCGCCATATCACTACATCCATATCATCAAGGCACTGTCTCCAGTAATCCAACTTGCCCAGCTTGGTTGGACAAGGAACATAGAATATGCATACACATATGGTCTGCCTGGTGACCTCACTCTAGGACAATATGGTCTCATCACAACAATATTCTCCCATGCTTAGATCTGGAGCAGTGTAATGAAACACTACAAACTAGATGAACCTCTGTACACCACCTAATGTAAGTCATGATATAGGTGAGCCAATATGTAGCTCCCCTAGGCATATCTATGTGGCTATACTAGCATCTGCTGAAGGATCCTCCCCCATCCCACTAATAGTCCCTTTGACCGGCGATCCAAACAAAGGAGACCTCCAATAAATGCACCCAAAACTGTAGGTAAGGCTAGATATCTCCTCAAGTCTGCCCATGGCACCAAATACCCTGCTATGTGTACATCACCATATACTCTCCTCGGTGCATCTATACCACCTAGCTCCTTGTGATCATAAAACACAAGGGTTCCTACCATTGGAATACCCAAAATCCTATAAACATCCTTAGGAGTCATAGTCAACTCACCGGTCAGTAAATGAAAGGTGTTATGCTCTGAATGCCACCTCTCTGCTAAGGCAGTCAATAAGCACTTGTTGGCCCGAATTGGAGGCATGGACAAAAAAGATACCAATCCACATGCCACTATCAGCTCTATATCATTTGGTGTCAGCTCTAGTATCTGATCCCACCCCGCAAAGTGACGCTCCCTAATTTGGTGGCTTTTGAAAACCTCCTATTTTTGGTTATCACAAGGACAATCAATCAGCATCATATCAATGATTCAATCTCAATCAAGCAAATCAATCTGACTCATGTCTATCTATCAATGACCCATATTAGTGACCCATATCAGTGGACTCATATCAAGTGTTCTATCTAGGTGACTCATATCATGTAGTCAATGCACAATCTATCTATCTGAATACCACACCAATCTGCTCTATCATCAATTACTATTTATTTTCTTTTTTAGGAATGCAAATTTATCAAACAATCAAAACATCATCCTATTTGTATTTTCACGAATGCAAATATATTTTTAATCAATCATCTACTATTTGTTTTCTATCGCAGAAAGCAAATTTATCAGATTTTATATCAATCATCTACTCTTTATTTCTTGTTTAGGGGAGACAAAGTTATCAGCTATCTACTCTTTGATTTCTATTTAGGGAAACAAAGTTATCAATTCTTTATCAAATTTTCTATCCATATCAATATGATGACAAGCCCATTTTTATATCTATTGACCAAAGAAGCTAAACCTCATCATTTTTATCAAACAGACACATTTCTTAAAAGCGCTAATCTGCGGTCTCTATGCGCTAAAACCCTGTATGCGCTGAAGTTTTCCCCATATGCGCTAAAACCCTATATGCACTAAAGTTTCCCCCAGATGCGCTCAAAGTCAAATGCGCCATTCTGTGCCATAGATGCACTCAATCATTTTCTCTATGTGCTATTTCCTAAAAATGCTAAAACTCTAATCGAAAGCGCCATTTTATTTACTGGATGCGTGACAACCCTAAAAGCACTAAACTATTTCCTAGATGCACTCAGGTACTAATTTTCCTACGACATCCTCTAAGCGCTACTCTATCTATTGGATGCGCTAAACTGGTTTTTATAGCAAAAATGCAAACAAAAATGAAAACCTATATGCGCTCAAACAAACATCGAAAGCGCTAAAACACTTCCTAAAAGTGCTAAAATGGCCTGTAACAATCTAAATCCATAGAAAAATACATGAAAAATTGATTCAAAACAAAATATTTCAAAGAAAAAGGGGTTGGATCGACTCACCAGTGGTCCATATGCAACTGGTCCCTAGTATCGGTGGACCCGCTCGAATCTATGTCTGTGGTAAGGAATCTCCATCTTGCCAAGTCATTATCAGAGCACAAGGTTTCTCAAAGTCAAAAGGTGAAAATAACTTGCCCTTTTCTTCCCTTTTACCTTTTAAAGGTCAAACAAAGGTGGGTTTTTGTGACATGTTATTTTATTTTTATCTTTTTATCTCACTTTGACCTTATTTTCAAATTGCAGCATCCTTATACATCATTTTACAATAGCTAAATCACTAAATTTACATGAAAATCCAAATCTCATCATCAAATCAATTTTTTTTCAAACATTATCAAAAACTCATATCATCAGTGATTTACCTCCCGAGAGGGCATACCAGCAACATCTTCCAATCAGAAACATATTAGAGTCAGATCAGGGGCATATTAGTTAAATGTTTTTTGATCAAGGGGCAAAATCAAACGCATCAAATTTCGAAAGCAGGAATATTTTCTTTGAAGTAATGCATTTCACACATCACTTCAAAGAGGGGAAAAATGTATATGCATAAAATTGGTCATGTCTGATTAATCCTAGAATTTAATTAAATATTTATTGTTTAATTAATTTCTCTAAAGTCTTCTACATATAATTAAATTTAATTAATTTAATTATATTGTTCATTCAATTTATTCTTCTGTCATGATTAAATAAATCAATTTTTATTTAATTATTTTACATTCATACGTCCACTTGATTAATTAAATAAATACACTTTATTTATTTAAATTAATTATCACTTTGTGAATTTAATTAAGTCTTTTTTATTTAATAAAATTCAAATATTTCTTTTCAAATCTTTCTTCTAATTAATTAAATATCTTATTTAATTAATTTCATTTACATGCCATTTCTTAAAAAATTTAATTAAATATCTTTATTTAATTAAAAATCTTCCATATTTTTTCAAAATCATAATTAAATATTTTACTTAATTATGAAATCTTCCATTATTCTTCAAATCTGGGGTAAATATTCTATTTTAAGAAAAATCTCTATGTCACCCATAAATAAATAATTGAATTTAACAATTCATTATTTATCTTCAAAATCTTTCCATAATCTCACAAAAAGATGCTTTTTTTTTACAATTCATCTTTATTATCTTATCTTACCTCTTTTATAGAAAAGAAAACAAACCTTGCTTTCTATTTTCTTTTGTTTTCCTTCAGTCTTATCCATCTTCAACCGTTCGATCTGCCAGAAATTTTCATAGCCATTGATCATATCAGCCAATCAAAAGCTTTCAAAAACTCTACAAATAGCACTGCAAATCCAAGCAATGGTTACAACACACAACTGACGAATTAGAGATTAATTGCATTCTAGCATTCTAGCATTGTCATCAGTATCTTTAGTATTCATAGCATTATCGTAATCTTTCATTTTAGCAATCATGTTTAGCATTAGAATAAACATGTCTTAGCATTACACGCATTCATATTCAATACCGTTCTCTAGGAAGACCATTTGTTGAGCCTAGCCCAAGATCTGACAGCTAGCTGGAATCGACAAAACACTGGAGATAGAGGACGATAGGATGACATCAATAACAGGATATTGAGTTTGTATCTTTATTATTTTAATAAATTATGTTTTTGATATAATGTCTTATTGGTGTGTTTGATTCAATTTGTTTTACATATTTATCATGCATAAAAATTAATCACACAAAATGCATAAGGGAGCATGTGGAGGTCACTACATTTCCAAAACAACTACTCATAAAATACTAAGTGTAGGCTTTTGGTGGCCAACTATGTTCAAAGATTCTCACAGGTTTGTTAAAAAAATGTGATCTGCTTGCCAAAGATTCACTAGTAAGTTAAAATTTTCTAGCAACCTTCCTCTTAGACCGGTTTCAGTCTAGGCCCCTCTTCAACAATGGGACATTGATTTTATTGGAGAGATGTCAAAAAATTCAAGTAGGGGTCACTCCTGGATCCTTGTTGCAACATATTACTTTACAAAGTGGGTAGAAGCTATTCCTACTAGAAAGGCAACAAGTAAAGTGGTAATTGATTTCTTAATGAATAATATATTGATTAGACTCATAGTCCTAGAGAATTATTTTTGATAATGCCATGTGCTTCAAATCTAAAGAGTTTACTGACTTTTGCAATAAACATGGCATATTTATTTCTTATTGATATCCTTATCACCCACAAGCGAATGGATAGGAAAAATCCAGTAACACGAGTTTGATGAATATTATCAAATGGATGATTCAAAAGAACAAGAAGGCATGGGATTCAAAACTACAACTTGCACTGTGGGAAAATAGGACTACAGTTACAAAGGTCATTGGGAACTCACCATTTAACCTGGTATATGGGGTGGAAGCAAAGATTCCTCATAACAACTTGATAAAGATGTACAAATTTGTTCAAGAATATGATGATGACATCTATGATGAGATGCAACACAAGATTGAAGAGTTGATTGAGCTTGAAAAAACTAGAAGAGAAGCTTATACAAGAAATGAGAGGTTGCAACTTCAAGTCAAACACCTATATGATAAAAGGGCCATTGAAAGGAAATTCAAAGTTGGGTGCATGGTTTTAAGTTGGAACGCAAGGATGGAAGACAAAGGAAAACATGGGAAGTTTGATCCTCTATGGCTTGGGCCATATTTGATTGTAGATATGCATGGGGAGGATTCATACTCTTTACAATCCTTGATAGGTGAATTTCTGGAACTGTCAGTACATGGACAGTTCTTGAAATCCTATTTCTCATGAAATAGGTTATTTTCCATGTACATTGTATATCTTTGTAATTAGTGTATATAGATTTGGTGTATTTTCTTTTTGTTACGTATGCTTTCCTTGTATGGGAAAGCTCTTGGGTTTTGTAGTTTTCTCTGTGTTGGTCTGCTTCAGTAAGAGATTTGGATTCTCACCATACCCACCAAGGTTATGTGTCCTTGAGCTTGAGCCACTGGTGTATTAAAGCTTCATCATTCTAACCCCCTATTGACTTGTTTCACCCGGTTGCAGGTTACTTAAGTTGCAACTTGAGCCATATGAGTCAAGATTTTTACTAGCCCCTTGGTCATGGTTCATGAGTTCCCCTTGTTCACTCCATTGCTTTAATATTCCTATAGTTGGGTGGAAAATAATTTATGGTAAAACTTAAATTGAAAGTTCTTACTCCTAATGGTCTAAGTTTCATCAACCTTGTATGGCCCCCTTTTTAAATATATTATTTGCATGTGGAAATTCTTATTCAACTAAGTGATCACTCATTGCTAAAGTCATCTTTAATAGTGGGTTCATTTTAGTGACAAGCGATGGGCTTTTGTTTCCTTTGGTATCGCCTATCACTAAAGTTAGTCAAGCTTTCAGTCTCACTTCAGTTACAACCAATGAAAATTGTGGTGTTTTGTATCACACCATCACCGAAATGTTTCAATGTCTTTCATACTTTCAACGATGAGCAATGGAAGGGATTGAAAGGAAAGCAATACGATTGCAATGTGTCTAAATTTCATCCCATCATTATATTTTCTTAGCACCAAAGACACCTTCAATTCCTAGATCATTACAATGATATGTGACTTTTCGAGTGGTTTGGAGGCATCACCAGGAAGTTCACCTTTCCAAAATATTCAAGCATTCCAAACACTTTTCAGTGAGGAGCGATGGGGTACGTGATGTGCTATGGGCTAATGGGTGGCTACATAGCAAGCTCTTGGGACTTCTTCACCGCTTTAAAGCATTATTGTAAAAGTATGGGTGATAGAAAAGGATAATTGTTGATTATGTTTTAAATCTAGAAGATCAACGATTGGGATTCAAACCTAAATGGCTATTTGTTAGTTTGCACAACCATTAATGGTGAATTCATTTCAATGCTAAGGTATTAAGGAGATTGTCTAGTATTTTCTTTTGCAACTACATTCAACAAGGGAATAAGGACTCATTGAGTGAAGAAGTGACTACATCAAGGCTGTAGATAATGTGAATTATGAAGGATAACCAGTTTTCTCATGGGTAAGTTAACCTTTTCACCCCTTGAATTAGTTTTTTTATTGGGTAGTTTGGGAAGTGATGCCAGTGGCTAAGGTTGTCTGTTTACAACTTTTAATTTTATCTACTAAGAGGGAATTGAAGTAGTTACTCATAGGGTTTGAGGTAAGGAGGATAGAATTTTTGATTTTGTTACAAACTCTATGATCTTAAGAAGCTTAGGATGTAATTTTTCATAATCTTGAAAACCCTAGTTTCACTGTAGAATAATAATGAGTGAACCTAGTGGGTCTAGAGCTAAAACTGAAAGAAAGCCCGCTTAGAAATAAGTTAGCAAACTTTAACCCCATAGTGACTAACCCCAATCTGATAAAGCGAGTACACCCAAAAGGAAAAGGATTATTAAGAAGGATCATCTTAGGTTTATGTTGAAACCCCCTCAAGGCCTAGACCAGGAAACAAAGAAGAAGGTAGGAAAGAGAAAAACTAGTGAGGGAATCCTGAATTCTTATTTTGAAGATGTTGCTTATGGGATTTGTGATGTTATGGTTCCATAAAATGGTTGGGATTTTTTATACTATGCTTTCAAATAGAGAGATTCCAATCATCCTGCTCCAAATATATGGGCATGCAACATAGGAAAATTGGTGTGCCCAAATATATTTGTGGAGGTAGACTTAATGTTGGCATTGGCTAGGTATTATGATCCAAATGATAGAATAATATAAAGGTTTCCTAACTTCTTTCCCATGTTGGAGAGTTTTGTGATCTAGATAATGGAGGCTTTTTAGTGTAACCCATCTGCCTTTGAACCCATTAGCTTTTGCAATTTGTACAATGAGTATGAGAAGAAAAAAAATTGGTACAAAAAGGGTGTGTTTCCTATTCATAGGATGTGTGATGTGATGAAAAATGGCATGCCTTCTACTGCTTATGATGTCAAACCATTTGACTATGTTGAATTTGAAGACTACTTCAAGAATAACTATTATGCTAAATGTCAAGTTTTGCATAAATAGTATGATATTAAGATGGATATTTCATTGATGACTTTTGCAATAGACATTCACCACAAGTATTAGCATATGGCTTGGCATTATGATACTTGCATTTCAAAGCACTTGCATGATGACCTAGTGAAGTTGAAGGATGCCACTCAACCACTATCTCGCAGATATTATTCTTTATTGATGCACCTATTGTTGTGGAAGAGTAGGAAAGTGATCAAAAATTATATAAAACTAAGAGAATTTGATGACATGGATAATGAATTGCTACTACAGATGTGGACACGTATTTGGGATGCACACTATCTAGACTTCGACTACAACATGTTTTATAATATTTTCAAATTCTTGGTGCTAGAACAGCTTGGTTTGAAACTTGTGCGGAGAATTTCACAAGGTTTCAAGGAGATACTAAGGCCAATGGAATATGAACAGGACACCAAACACAAATTCAATTGGGGACACTGGTATCTTCATACCAATTATACTACTATTAGGGTTTATAGAACCCCAATACAACCATAAAAGTTTCATGTTTATGTATCAAACAAACAATCATTTATGGAAATAATGTGGTAGATGGACGCCATGGATAAAGAGTATTTTAGGGGTCAAAGAAAAGATTCTCTTGTGAACCTTGACATACATTTTGTGTACTTCAGTTGTACCTCAAAGGAGGGTATTGAGAGCTTTGGCTCCCTTATAAATAATTATTGGCTAAAGCAAGATGTTAGTAGGTTCAATGATCTTGAAGGGGTGATCTCGACTCAAAGAAAAGCTAGGGGATTGAGAGAAAAAACCCATAAGTTCTATTTCCAACAAGATGTAATTAGGAATATGTCCATTGATGAGGAAGTAAATCCTAGAAAGGATGCATGGAGAAAGATATGTTCAATAGAGGAAAGGATGATAAGGGATAACCCTTTTATGTCATCCCTTACTTAGGGATAGAAGATAAGTTTGGAAAAGAAAAATTAATGCTAGGCGATTTTAGTGATAAAAGTTTCTTTGAGAAGGTAAAGCAAGAGGATATTGATGCTAAAGTTGCAAATGAAAACTATTATACCCAATAAAGGGCCATTTGACTCAATCTTCCACTCTATGCACCCATGTATGATCAAGTAAGACTAGCAGACATCTTGATTTAGTGACATTAGTGGCTTACTCAGAAAGTGAGTATATTGGTGAGGCTAAAGTCCCAAAGGAATCTGGTGAGCATGTCCCAATGGAGCAGGAAGTAGATCAAGATTTCCCCAAGGAAGGAGATGATGCATTGAATATTGTGGTTCCCCCTAGTAGAATTGTAAAATGGGTTTATAATGAGGCCAGGGATGGTGATGTCAGAATAAGGGCTTGTGCTGACTTTATGTGTGATGAGGATTTCATTAAGTCCATGGATTTTAGGGAGTTTTTCATCCATGTTAGAAGTGTTGATATTAAAAGAAGGATTGAAGAAGTGAGGGTGAAAGTTGTCCATTCCTTGCAGGAAGGAATTGAGAAAGGAGAGGAGGATAAAATAAGATAGGAAATAACCAGCATGTCATTAGAAGAGGTGAGGGAACTAGTGAAACAAAGTTGTGCACTTTTGTTGCTTGGATGTGACACGTCATTTGTCATTGCATTAGATGTAGTTAGAAAGGACCCTGATGCCTCTATTTCTGGGGAGGATTTTGACAGTAAAATATTTGGTTTAGGTTTTAGTCCCAAATTGCATACACTTGTTGTCTTGTCTATGGTTTCCAACATAGGGAAGCCTAATGTCATACAATTTGTAAAGAAGGAGATTGGAGCAGTAATTGTCAAGTGAGCAACAAAGATGACAACTATTGTAGCTACACAATTAACAATGCATGTTATGATGCTAATTGTATATACTGCTCAAATTATAGAAGCCAACTATAGGAAGTTGCTTGAAAGATATAATAAATTGATGGATGAACATAATAAGGTATTGGATACTACACAAAGGGGTTTACCATCCCCGACCAGTTCTACTTTAGATTTGTCTACTCAAGACAAAGAAACCTTATTCCTTAGGATTCAAGATTTGAAGATCAAGCTCTGAAATTAGAAAACCAACACACAAATAAGGCCAAATTGGAAACCATCAACGTGGCTAGTGACATTTTTGAAGATGTGCTGAAACATAGAGTGACCAAATTGGTCAACAAAGCTAATGATGTATGGGTAGCTTATAAGAGTATTCATGATGCCAACATAAGGTATTTGTAGGTTAAGAAGGATTTCCAAGATGAATAGAGTCAACGGAGCACTAGAGTGGTAACCTTGAAAGAAATAATGTCTAAGGCTAATGAGTATCCTGAGGTCCCTACTGACATTCTTGAGATACTACAAACTATTGATCTAATTGGTGAAAAACAACCTTCCATGGGAAGTTAGGAATGCAACTTGGAAACAAATTGAAAATGTTTAGGGACATGGAAGCACATGGTATGCCAAAAATATTTGATGGTAAGGGTGAGTTGATCGAATTTTCCAAGTGGAAGCATGAATGGGATGGATGGTTGCCTTGGGATAAAGATATGTTGACTAAAGTTGATTAATCCATTTTGAATTACCATATCGATAATATGGTTGGAGTTGAAATGAGGATAGATGTATTTGTTAGGGAGGCTAGAGCACTGATTGATGCTAGGTACATGTAGCATAATGCAAAGGTGCAGACATTTTTGAGTACACAGTGGCCCACTGATGATGAATAAAATTCATGGTTGGAAAAGTTTATTGAATAGGCCTTTGTGCATTAATGATAGTGAATGTGGTGAGTAATGGAAAAAAGAAGAATAGTACATTGCCTAAAACTAGTACATATTACGTTTTGGTTGAGGTATTGCAAAATATTTGTTCTCTTCTTATCAGAAAGGTTGATGACATGAGTGAGGGTGTGGATGAATTAACCACTTTCTTTCTATTGGTGTTTCTTGAATCTTTGTTGACTATGCATGGATGTGGTTAGTTTTGGCTTATGAAGAAGAAGTTGTTGAAATGTTATAGCATGTGAAGATCCCTTTGGAAGGAAAGCATATCTTCTTCATAAAATGGGAACCAATTTTTTCTCGTATGGGTTTTCCTCCATCTGAAAATGCAAATATAACTCTAAAACGAATATGTGTTATAATGGTAAAATGAAAATGTGACATGTGTACTTTTCAGCCTGAAGCTTGTTTCACTCCCTTTTTCTTATAAAATGGAATTTAGCACCATTAGTATAGGTCTCTTGTTGAATTTTGGATCCAAATCATGCAAACGGTGAACACAAAGAGGACATATTTGAAGTTTGTATCTTAAGTTTTTTAGTCTAGTAAGTGAAATTTGTCAATTGTATGGTTTCTCAACATATCTGAATAATAATGCAAATCCCTTGAGTTTATCATCTCTCCAACTATACATTATATATGAATTATTAATGAAAATATGATTAAGGATCATTTCATTAATCTTCATTGTCACTGTGCTTTGATGTATGTTTTAATTTAGGCTATAATTCTATGAATCGGTTAAAATTATTTGGAACTAAATCATGAATTTGTATACTTGTGTAGTGGACATGATAAGTAGTGGTAAAGTTTGAGTATTAATTTGTGAATTTCAAGGACATATCATGTAGATCATGGATGTTTAGGATTAAATTCACCTTATAGTTCAATTTGTTGTGTTCTTGACTCCTAGCCTAGAGATATGGCACTGATCTTAATTATTGTATGCATTTCCCAGTGTTTCTGTCATCAAATTTAAGAATAACATTCATAAATAATCTTTTAGTCAATCTACCTTTTGTTGTGGTTGATGTTATATGAATTCTCAGCTTTAGAAGTGTGTTCTTTCAAATAAATCACTAGTCTCTTTAAAGATTTCATTGATTTATCATTGGAAATATGTGATAGGTCGAATGTGAGCGTTAGAAAATGAGCAGCAAGTAAAAGAGTGCAAATAAACACCAAAACAACCTACAGCTCAAGATTAGCCTAAGTTGGAATCAACAAAAGATAAAAGCAACAAATGGAACTTTATACCTTGTCTCGAATCGATCCTTTGGTTGGCCCTTCGATCTTTGATGTGTATGCTCCTTGGATGGCACAATATGCAAGCTAAATGATGTTGTGAGGATGAGTGCAAATGGATGAAAACATGAAAATGGCTAAGTGTAGATTGAGAAACAAAACTGCAAGAGTTTGGCTAGCAAAATGATCTATCCCAAAATGAGAGAAAAGAGGGGGTATTTATAGGAATTTTGAGAATTCCTAGGGGAAATGGATGGCCAAGATTGAGCCACCAAATATCAAGATGTAGGGCTAAGGTGAGTTGAGAACTCACAAGCCCTCACATCTTGACATGTGGCATGTGATGTAGCCCTAAAAGGTGAAGTGGACATGAGGTGGAAGGATAGGACATGACATGGAGGGGGTACAAAGTACCTTGGGATTGGACAAGATCTCCTCATAAAGGAGGTCCTTGTCCCCATGTGGGGAGAAGTGAAGGAATTAAAATTCCTTTTGGGTGCATTGGGGGATTAAAAGGTGAATTAAAAATTCACATGGGGAAGTGGAGATGCCTTGCCCCAAAAGGAGAAAGCCTTTAATAGGGTTGACTAAGGACACATGTCATAAGGACATGGGGAAGAGAAAAGGAATTAAAAATTCCTTGAGAGGTTGATTAGGCTAGTTAGTGAAGGATTAGAGGATGGTTAGGTGGCTAAGAGAGATTAGAGGCCAACTTACAAAAGTTGGAGGATGTGACACATCCTAATCAAGGATTAGGCACACACCTAATGATGAGATTAGAGATGGATTAGGATAAGATAAAAATGATGGAGGATGTGACATGGGAATTAAATAAATGACATATTTATTTAATTCATTTGATGAGGAAGATTAAAAGAGATGGTATTATTGATTAAATACCTTAGGGTTAGAATTAAAGATATTAATTAAATAATAGCAGTATTACTTAATTAACGAAAATAAGACGAAAAGGGATGAATTTGGATAAATTAAGTGTCCAAATTTAGACGTCTACATTTTTCCCCTCTTTGAGATGGTGTTACGAAGTAGCATCATTTCAAAGAATATTAAAACATAGAACCTAGAAGAAGATGGTTAGATTGGAAAAGATGCCCCATTCATTCAAAGAAGTGACTAGGAAGGAAGATGATGGGGGAAAAGATGAAAGTTAGGGATGAAGGATGCCCCCTCGAGAGGACATGCAGGTTCAAGAGAACACGAGTGTGTTCTCAAAATGTATGAGATGATGCAAAGGGAGATGAAGAAGATGCAAAGTGATGGAAGATTAGGAGGGGAGTGTGATGAAGGATGAAGAGGAAATGAAATCCAAACGCAAATTTCCATCGTCGGAGCATTGATTTTTGCTATAGCATAAGACACAAGACGCCAAGGTATGAAGAACCAAGGTGGATTAGTGTCTAATGCATAAAACAAACATAACAAACAAGAAGGTTATCCCAACACCCCAAAGTCATGGTGACCTTGGTCGGGCCAGGTATTGGGATAACCACAAGCACACAAAGATGCCCCAGTGTAACACAAGACCTTAGGGATCTTGGTGGGTACTACATGGGACAACCGAGAAGATAGAAAAGATCAAGATACACCCCTATGTTGACTAGTCAAAGCACACCATGATATGATGGATCAAGGCGACCATGACAAGTGATGATAGAGAGCTCAAATGATAAAAAAAAAGCCAAAAGCATCAAAAGATCACAATTAATTTCAAATTCCCTTTGCCATAGGATCAATCAAGGGGGTGGATGGGACTGATGAGGTCTGTTAGGAAGGATGCATCTTGTTGAGACCAATGATGTATACTAAATTAAAAGATTGATATGACGCAGGATATTCAGAACTGATTGGATTGGGTGATACAAGTGAATCTCATTTGTTAAGATCCAGCTAGATAAGGGCGTAGCTTGATGACATGACAGAAGAGACATGACACAAGATAGGAGACTAACACATCCTAGTGACCTAGGGGCTCGGGGGCCAATCAAAGATTAGCCTTGCCTATGTGGAAGCACATAGCCCTCGTAGTTCGACAAAAGGATGACGACAGACCATGATGGAGATTTTGATCGATGACCAAGATAGGATGGAGAATAGGAGAAAAGTTGACAATAGAGATCGATGATGGATGGAACCCTAGGGGTGGATCAAATGATCGACCTGGCCTACATGAAAGCGTAGGGGCAACATAGTTTGACAGAAGGCCAAAGACAAGTGATGGATGAAAGATGATGAGATAACCCTAGATGAGGGGATAAAATGATTGGACCGACATAATAGGACAAGATAGACCTGTTGGATTGGAGTGGAGGATATTGACTACACAAAGCTCAGGGAGGGGATAGTTATCCAAATCATCAAAGATGAAGTGGGTGGATGATATGCCATATAGATGAATGATGAGATGATGAATGATGAGATAGAAAAGATGTGCAAAAGAAGCAGAAGTGATGACAATAAGATAGATGGCATCAGATTTCGTGGGGAAAATCCTATAGCTAGATACCAATGTCAAGGGATTATGAGATGGGATGAGGGGAGAGGATGGGGGGAGGAAAAGGATTGTTTGGGTGGATTGGATAGATGGATAAGGATTTGGATGAGGAAAAGGTGACCAGATGGATAGATGACTAATTCTTGGAACTAGAAGGTGAAGGGTGGGAATATATGGAAGATTACTTAGAAGGAGTAAATGATTGATCAAGATTATTGAATGAGAGTGTGAAATGATAGAAGGGGGTTTGATGAATGTTGGAGATGATAAGAGGCTTGAGGAATTTTTGAGATGATAGATGAAGGTTCAAAATAGATGAATGGTTACATGGAATGAGTGAATGGATTTATTAGAATGGATGAATAGGACAAAGTTGAAGAAGATGGAGGGAGGGATCTGAAGACTTTGTTCGATATCTAAAGATCTTGACTGCAGATGGATTAAAGCCTAGATTAGGGTTTCGGTTAAGCTCATATTGGGATTAGATGAAAGCTCAGATGAGGATTGGATTAAAGCTAAAATTAGGATGATTGGATTATGATTGGATTGATTCTACATTGAGTTCTGGGGTTTAAAGGGCGTAAGGTGTTGACAATCAGATTTTTCCCGATTTGGCAATTTTTAAAAATTGTCAAATTTTGTTATTTTAGGAAACTTCATGGATATACTTTTGGGAGTCCAAATTTTTTCTAAGAAATACCCAATATTGAGATAGGATGAATTGCCAACTAACATCCCAAATTTGAAATATGCATTTCGAATTATGAGTGAAAACAATTTTTCAAAATGTTGGAAAAAAACACAAAATTGGGATTTTGAGGGTCAAGATGAAAGTTTGAGGCCTCGAAAATGTGCCAAAATGGGTTCCAATGACTTTCTAAAAAACTAGTTGGAAATCCACTTGTTATCTCATAATGCAACCACCCATCAAATTTCAGCTCAAATCGACACCTGAGTCAAAAGTTATGGCCTCCGGAAGTTTTGGTGTAAAAATCAAAACCCTCAAAAATATGGTTTTTCGATAAATTTTGAAAATTTCAACACATGGGTTTTGATGGCGGGGGGAAAATAGAAAATGGGTCAGAGGCGGATTTTGAATTTTTTTTGTATTTTCGCGCCAGGAGGGGGGACATTGGGCGGCCGCCACATGGATGGGTCCACCGTCGGGTAAACAGGTCCGCTGCTACCACATGGATGGGTCCGCCGCCGCTACCAGGGGGGGAAGGATGAAGGATGAAAAAAGGGGATTGGCAAGGTAGATGGATAGATGCTAGGATGGATGGAGAATGATAAGGGGGAAGGTTTGGACGTATAAGAAGATGAGGATGGGAAGACACAAGGGATTGGTAGGAAGACAAAGATGGGGATATGAAAGGGAGTGTTTTGATGGATGGATAGGAGGATGAGGATGGGGATGAGGAGAAACCTATAACTAGAGGTCGATGACAAGGGATGATGAAATGGGATGGAGATAGAGAGAAATGAAGTAGGGAGATAGGGATGGGGGATGAAAGGGATGGGGGATAGAGGCAGGGATGGATAGGAAGATAAGGATGGGGAGATGGCAAGGATGTGATTGGACAGGATGAATGATGTCTCCAAGGACTATAGTGCAAAGGAAAATAGATGCCCCCACTCTAGATATGTCATGTGCGGGGAGGAATGAAGGATGGAAGACAAGTGGATGGGAAGATAAAAGAGTGAGATGAATGAAGATAGGATGCATGGATAAGGAAGGGGGATGGAAGGTAGCATGACGGGTGGATCAGGAAGGTAGATGAGTGTGAATGAGGATTAGGATAGTGTGTGGATGAGGGGAATGTATGCTAAGAGGTGTCCAAAGTGTGCTTATATGTTTGCCCCATTGTTATCAAGATCACAAGGAGGATGGAAGGATTGGGATAAATGAGATATGCCAAGAAGGATGTGTAAGATTGATAGGATGGAGGGGATGAATGAAAAGGATGTATAAGAGGAAGACGAGTGTATAGCTGGAAGCATAGCAGATGGAGGGAGCATATCAAGAAGTTTCCCCCAAGTGTAGATGGGGATTTACGCATGATGCCTGTTTGCCAGGTTTTCATCATGGTACTTATCCAAGGCGCTTGTTTTCCAAGTTTTCACCATTGGATGGATTATTTCTCTTTACTATTTTATTTTTTGATTTTTGATTTTTTGGATTGATTTTTTGATTTTTTGATTTTTTTGACTTTTTGGATTTTTTTTATTTTTTTGGATTTTTGGATTTTTTTGACTGTTTTGGATTTTTGGACTTTTTGGATAGTATGCGGAAGGAGATGGATAAGGATAGGGAGGCGAATAAGTGGATTTAGAAGACATGCGATAAGGATATGGATGAAGGACTCAAGCATCAAGTTCTACATCAGGTATTAAGAGCTCATGTTCAAACTAACTGTTGGATGTTGGTACAACCCTATTAGGAGAAATGGATTATGCGAAAGGATGAATTAGAGGGATTTGATGGGGGAGATATGTAGGGTAATGAATGGGATGCTGGAAAGGGTATGGATAGAATTATGGGGTGGATACATGATGGGGAGATGAGTTTAGGACCAACATTGGCACATGTGGTCATGGATGTGAAAAGGTAAGAGGACTAATGGATGGAGAATGTGGGGATAATGGAGGAGATGGAATATTGAATTTCGGAACATGGGGACCCAAAACAGACTTAGGAGATGAAAGGTGGGTATGATTAGCTTTTGGATTAGCAACTTTGGATGTTCTTACAGATTTTTCATTTGATGGCATTGCATCTTTTTTCTTTGGGATCCACATGGTTTTGATTTTTGCTTTGCTGGCTCTTTGCGAGCTATAGATTTGATTTCGATTTTGGATTTTGTTTTTCTTTCCTTCAACATGTCGTATAGAGGGGACATGGGGAGCTTTAGATTCATGTGGATGTTTGGATTTATGCATTTTTATGTTAGCATCCAAAGTGCATTTATTAGCAATGGGATGGGTGTGAGGGATGGGCGATGTGGAGCAATGGAGGTAGGAGTATGGGGATTATGTGTAGATGGGGGATGTTTAGGCATGTGCCTTTGTTGATCCTGATTATGGGATATGCGAGAGGGATGTTTATGATGGATGACATGTATAGGCGTTGGATGGGTGAAAGGATGAGATGGAGGAGGTGATCTTGGGATATACGGACCCAAGATGGATAGAGTAGATGAAAGGATGGGAGATGGTGGATGGAGGATGTAAGGACCAAAATGGATGGAAGCGGATGAAGGAGGAATATGAATGGTTGTTTTGGTGTCTGATAGAGGAGGAGGATTACGCATGATTTGGTGGAGCTGATGGGAAAACCGACATTTCTTTGGAAAAGGCTGGTTGAGGGACATCTAGAGGTTGTACCAGCGTGTTTTGGATTGTGAGTCTTGGGGAATAGATCCAAGACCTTGCATGCAGATTTGTTCTTTGACTTGGATGGCTCTAAAATACCTTGCTCATGAAGGCCCTAGACCTTTCCTTGATAGTTCATGTTCTTGAGCATTCGATCCATGATAGGATTTTTGTTATTCTGAAAACATGATGCGAGTCCATTATTAGGTGGGGGATGATGGGTGGTATATACATTGTGTTTTTCTTCTGCAAGGAGGCCACCATGGAAGAATGTGAGAGTACCAAGGGGATATGCAAGCGGTGTGGGGATAGCATTTTTAGGCGATGATGGGGGATCCTGAGAAGGAGATGATGGGATAGCAACACTTGGATGGGTGGTATCTGGAGAGGGAGTAGGGGATATGATAGGATCTGATTTTGTGGTAGCAGGCTCATGCAATGGAGACGGAGATGGAGCGGTAGAATCTTGGATGTCAAGAGGATCATGGGATGGAATGGATGGGGGGCTGTGATCTTGTGATAGACTAGATGGGATGGTAGGACCTTGATCTGGAGGAGGGGATATGTTGGCATGCTTTGGATCAGGCTCTTGGCATGACTCATCGTGTGCGGGAGGTATGATAATGGAGTCATGGGGGGACTCTTCAAGTGGGGAAGATGGAAGGATGGAGGATTCAAGATATTCTGGGAATGGATACTAGGAGTGGAAGAAGTGGATTGGATTTGGGTGTCATCGATAGGTTCGATGGCTCGGAGTCTGGGTGGGTGTTCAGTTTGGTAGATGTGATGGTAGGAGATGGGGACTCGGTGGATTCAAAGGGCGTGATGGTAGAGATCGGGTTCTGTGGTTGGGGAATTGATGAGTAGGAGATGGGGACTCAATGGATTGGAGGGCGTGATGGTAGGGAGATAGGGACTTCAGGATTCAGGGATGTGATGGTAGGAGATGGGGACTCGGTGGATTGAGAGGATGTGATGGTAGGAGATGGGGACTCAGTGGATTTAGAGGATGTGATGGTAGGGAATGGGGACGGTGGATTCGGGGATGGTGTGATGGTATCATCAATGATAGGTGTTGGATGGAGAAGGGTCTCGTCACTAACAACCATGGATGATGGGTTGGGATGGCATGGTTCCGGACTGCAATGTGTGGAGTGGGAGATGTCTTCTTTGTTATAAGTCCTTGGAGAGCTTCTGAAATGAGAGACTTGCATACTCTAGGATAAGATGGTGTGGTAGGAGTGGATGAAGGTTTATGGATTAGTGGGGGATTAGGACTGGGGATTGGTGGGATAGGGTTAGATAGGGGAATGGGATTGGATGCAGGACTAGGAATAGATGGGGGATTAGGTGAAGGATTAAGATAGGGGTATTGGCATGGTGAATTAGGACACAAGGATGCGGGTGGTGGATTGTAGTAAGGGTATGGGGATGGTGGATTAGGATGAGAAGATTGAGGTGGTGGATGGAGATAGGGAACTGCGGATGTCAGATTAGGATAAGGATAGGTTGGTGTGGATGTTGGATTAGAATAGGAAGGTGTGAATGTAGGATTAGGGTGAGCAGATTGGTATGGAGATTGGGGTAGTGGGTATATGCAGATGAAGGATTGAGATAGGGGGATGTGGATGAGGGATTAGGATGAGGGTATTGTGATGGCAGACTAGGATAAGAGGATGCGGGTGTTGGATAAGATGACGATGTAGATGAAGGATATGATGGGTATGATGGACATCTCTTGTCAAAGGTAGCATAAGGAGTGTGATTAGGCATAGATGAAGACATGATGGGATAACTTGATGGGGTGATTGGATTTTGGAATGTGGGTGGAGAAAGCTTACTAGCAATGATAGTGTCAAGGGGATCTATGTCATATACCTCTTGATCAATAAGACTTTCATTATCGTCGTCGACGTAATTAGGGTTTCCCTTGACCACTATTGATGGAGGATAAGAATTCATGACGATGAAAGGATAAAGATGATGGATAAAGATTTTGGATGGAAATGGACAAAAGCCCAAATTGGGATTTAGGACAAGCTCAGATCGGGATTGGATTAAAGCTCAGATTAGGATGATTGGATGATACGATGGGATTGGATTATCAAAGGATGATCACGACACCGAATCTACTTCAAGATCAAAGGAGATTGATTGGGTCGAAGGTGATTGGATAAGGATGCGATTGGATTGGATTGGATTGGATAAAATCGATCGATGATTGATTGATAAGATCGACTGATGGATGATGAAAGAGACTACAAATCCTGTTCAGAGATTATCTTAGATCACTTAGGATAGTGATTGATCAGATTAAAGGATACATGGATGATTGCGGCACTGAATCCACTTTGAGATTGAAAATGGATTGATTGGGCCGATGATGATGATTAACTTAGGATGGATGACAATCCTAAGAGGATGTTAATGATGACGATCAAATCAGATACTTAGGTCAATTTGGATAATAACCTGAGATGAAGTTCAGAGGATTTGGGTGGGGAAAATGATGATTTGATTGGCGAAAGGGATGATAGAAATGGATGAACAAATACTCAAAATGAGCAAACGGTTGATCGGGACATATGAACGATTACTTGGAATGAGTAAACGAATGATCAGAATGATAGAACGAGGGTTCAGAATGATGAAAGGAGGTGTGAAATGTATGAATGTTTATAAGAACGAGTAAACGGATGATCGGAATGACAGAACAAGAGTTCAAAATGATGAAAGGATGTGTTGAATGGATGAATGTTTACTTGGAACGAGTAAACAGAGAGAATGGTAGAACCAGAGTTCTGAATGATGAGAGGATGTGTGAAATGGATGAATGTTTACTAGAAACGAGTAAACAGATGATCGAAATGACAAAACGAGAGTTCAGAATGATGAAAGGATGTGTGAAATGTATGAATGTTTACTCAGAACGAGTAAACGGATGATCAGAATGATAGAATGAGAGTTCAAAATGAGGAAAGGAGGGGTGAAATTGATGAATGTTTACTCAGAACGAGTAACGAATGATCAGAATGACTGAACGGGAGTTAAGAATGATGAAAGGATATGTGAAATGGATGAGCGTTTACTTGGAACGAGTAAACAGATGATTGAAATGATAGAACGAGAGCTCAGAATGATGAAAGGATATGTTGAATGTATGAGCATTTACTCGAAATGAGTAAATGGAGAGAATGGTAGGGTATACCCCCCTCAAGGAGGCACTTGGTGAAGAAAAAGGTGCCCCAGCCAACTTCTCAAAAGTATGAAGTGGTATATATCATCGGAAAGAGCACAAAAAAGTGAGAAGATCTACCTTTGAACAGAGTCAATTGGATAAATAGCATGGAAATGGAGACCTCGGGAAGAAAGATAAGAAGGACAGGTCTGCCACTTTGTGAGGACAGGTCCACCACTACACAAGGATAGGTCCGCCACTACACAAGGACAGGTCCGCCACTACACTAGGACAGGTCCGCCACTGCACAAGGACAAGTCCGCCACTGCATAAGGATAGGTCCGCCACTACACAAAGACAGGTCCACCACAACATAAGGACATGTCTACCACTGCACAAGAATAGGTCTGCCACTGCACAAGGACAAGTCCTCCACTGCACTAGGACAGGTCCGCCACAACACAAGGACAGGTCTGCCACTGCACTAGGACAGGTCCACCACAGAGTTAGGACAGGTCCGCCACAGCACAGGGACAGGTCCACCAAAGGATAAGGATAGGTCTGTCAAAGGATAAGTTTAAGCTTCATGTTTTGATAGATGGGTAAGGCAAAGGACCCAAAATATAGCAATCATAAAAGACTTGGCCAAATTGATAATCACTGGTTTTGCACGAGAAAGACAATGCAAACAACACAACCCTAAGATTAGTAGAAACGGGTATGGTCAACAAAGTATTCTACTCTAAGATGCACATTTTCGCTAAGGAGTCCTCGATATACACCCGGTACATGAGGCCCAAACCGTGAACACCAACCCATTACAAGCGTGAGTTGGGAACCTTAGCGAGATACTAAAGGCTCGGACGAACTCTTCACGTCATCCCGATGCTTTGCCAATTATAACATGGTTGGATTGAGGTACAACTTTCGCTCTCCCCCCTTTATATACCCCACCGGTATGCGTGGTTGGAATCTTCCCTTGGGGTGATGAAATCCCCAAGTAGGTCCCACTAAGAAAGTGAAAAAGGGGTGACTCAAAAGGACTTGGAAAGCTACGATTTCTCATCACCCAAGATCACCAAATGGTGCAAGGGGATTGGATACATCAAATAGCCTTCCCAAACACGCCAAACAAGGTTTTATTGACCCCTTTAATTAAACTATGTGCCTAATTTACCAAAAGACAATCGGAAAAAACTTGAAATTTTACCCTCGAGAGGACAGGTCCGCAACTCTGTAGGGACAAATCCGCCACTCTATCAGGACAGGTCCGCCACTTCAGGACAGGTCCGCCACTACATTAGGATAGGTCCGCCACTGCACTAGGACAGGTCTGACACTGCACTAGGACAGGTCCACCACTGCACTACGATAGGTCTGCCACTGCACTAGGACAGGTCCGCCACTGCAGGACAGGTTCGCCACTGCACTAGGACAGGTCTGCCACTGCACTGGGACAAGTCTGCCACTACACTAGGATAGGTCTGCCACTACAGGATAGGTCTGCCACTCCAGGACAGGTGCCACTCAGTCAGGACATGTATACGCCACTCTGTAACTGGACTGCAAAAATGCAAAAAATAGAAAACATGAAAGAAAGAGACCCATTTTTGGGTCCCACCGGGTGTGCCAGAAATGTGATAGGTTGAATGTGAGTGTTAGAAAATGAGCAGCAAGTAAAAGAGTGCAAATAAACACCAAAACAACCTACACCTCAAGATTAGCCTAAGTTGGAATCAACACAAGATAAAAGCAACAAATGGAACTTTATACCTTGTCTCGAATCGATCCTTTGGTTGGCCCTTCGATCTTTGATGTGTATGCTCCTTGGATGGCACAATATGCAAGCTAAATGATGTTGTGAGGATGAGTGAAAATGGATGAAAACATGAAAATGGCTAAGTGTAGATTGAGAAACAAAACTGCAAGAGTTTGGCTAGCAAAATGATCTATCCCAAAATGAGAGAAAAGAGGGGGTATTTATAGGAATTTTGAGAATTCCTAGGGGAAATGGATGGCCAAGATTGAGCCACCAAATATCAAGATGTAGGGCTAAGGTGAGTTGAGAACTCACAAGCCCTCACATCTTGGCATGTGGCATGTGATGTAGCCCTAAAAGGTGAAGTGGACATGAGGTGGAAGGATAGGACATGACATGGAGGGGGGTACAAAGTACCTTGGGATTGGACAAGATCTCCTCATCAAGGAGGTCCTTGTCCCCATGTGGGGAGAAGTGAAGGAATTAAAAATTCCTTTTGGGTGCATTGGGGGATTAAAAGGTGAATTAAAAATTCACATGGGGAAGTGGAGATGCCTTGCCCAAAAGGAGAAAGCCTTTAATATGGTTGACTAAGGACACATGTCATAAAGGACATGGGGAAGAGAAAAGGAATTTAATATTCCTTGGAAGGATAAAAGGAATTAAAAATTCCTTGAGAGGTTGATTAGGCTAGTTAGTGAAGGATTAGAGGATGGTTAGGTGGCTAAGAGAGATTAGAGGCCAACTTGCAAAATTTGGAGGATGTGACACATCCTAATCAAGGATTAGGCATGTGCACACCTTAATGATGAGATTAGAAGATGGATTAGGATAAGATAAAAATGATGGAGGATGTGACATAAGGGGAATTAAATAAATGACATATTTATTTAATTCATTTGATGAAAGGAGGATTAAAGAGATAAGGTATTATTTATTAAATACCTTAGGGATTTGGAAAAATTAAATATATTAATTAAATAATAGCAGTATTACTTAATTAACGAAAATAAGATGAAAGGGGATGAATTTGGATAAATTAAGTGTCCAAATTTAGATGTCTACAAGAACAATAATGTATCTGTTAATTGTACAATGTGTAATGTAATTGTGTAGCAAGGTTGTAAGAGACACATTATGGGAACACCATCTTAGGTCTTATAGAGCCCAAAGTGTAGGAGAAGAACCATTCTTGCTTCTACTTGTTTGTTGGCCAATTGTCTCTCAACTATTCGAGAATTGAGTTTGGAAAGCTCATAGGTACTTGGAGAGATCTAATTGGTTCTTTACTAACAACCAACATAACCTAGCTCGGATTTTTGGTAAACTTACTAGTGGTGCTCAACCTTCGAAGAATGTCCAAAGTTAAGAATGAACTCACATTCCTCCTCTCACAACTATTGTCTCTATTCCTACCTAGAGAAACCCTCAAGTTACAACAATAATGTAACCTACTAGTAATTTCATTCCTTCCTTGGGTATTTCTGCTAGTATTCCTAGCATCTTTATGGCATCACATGTCATATCCCCTACCACTTTACCTCCCATAAGAATTCTACTCACTTGGCCTTCGAACACATATAAACCTCCAACATATTCACCTCCATCTCAAAATGCAAACAATGATGTCATCATAAATCAACTTTTTCAAAATTTTCCATTCCTTCAAAAGCAAGTCTCCACCATAAAACAAAATCAAAATGGTCAACCTACATACTATGTCAAAACAAATCCCTTATCCTTGGAGATATTGAGAACGTCGATACCACAAGGTCTAGAGATTCCTAGATTTGAGAAATATGGAGGGAAAGGAGATCCTTCTAACCATGTTTCCACTTATACCAAATTATGTAGTTATTTTGTTCTTTAGGACAAGCTCTTGGATAAGCTTTTCTCTAGATCCTTTAAGGATACCACCTTAGAATGGTTTTCCTCATTAACAAACAACTCAATTCATTCATTCGATGAAATTTTTGAGGAATTTATAAACCATTTCCAAGTGCATATGACTCCTAAAATGACCTTAGCTGATTTGATGAAATGTAAGCAAAAAAAGGATGAAAAAGTTACTGACTTTTAATGTTATCAATCGATTTATTCCCAAATTGTCGTAAATATTTCAAATACTCAATTTCAATGGATGTTCATTGATAAATTGCAAAACATGATAAAAGATAATCTTACCATGATGAAATTTCATTCCTCCATACACTTGTGTAGTACTCTTCGTGATTATCAAAACTCAGTTAGTAGTCGTGACACAAACTCCACCTTTAGCTAACCTGAGAAGTCTTAATCCACAAACCAAAACAATTATCAACCTTTTAGAAAATAGAATAAAGGATTCCTTCAATTTAATCCTCCTTAACAAACAACTCAACATGTTGATACCCAAGTGGCTACAATAAGGAAGACAACTCCTTTTGCATTTGGGGATCTGACTAGGAAATTTACTTCCTTGCCCAATACCCTCCATAACAAAATGTCACAACTTTTAGAACAAAAAATGATCACCTTGCCTCTTGTTAAAACTCTCGATCCTAATAAGCCTTTACCTCCAAATTTAGATTGAATTCATATTACCATTATAACCAAAAAAATAGACATGACATAGGAAATTGTAAGCATCTGTAACATCTTGTGCAAGACCTCATTGATTTCGGCCGACTTTCAATAGGAGGTGTTAATGGTCAATGAAATAATTTTGTTGTGCCTCCCAACAAAAACTTGCAAATACTTACCAACCCTATGCCTAATCATAACATTTCATTTGTCAAAGCTAGCGAGACTAAAAAGAATGATGTGATGAATGTTGACACGGATTATGAGAACATGGATACAATTGAACAAGGTCCTATGGATACTATTGAAAAGAGTTTGATTGTGTTGATCGAAACTAAACATCATAAGGTCCAAACTAAAAAGCCTCCAGGCATTTCTTTCTCATCTAAAGACATTATTAGAAATGCACCTAATGGTCCTCTTTACATAGCCAGCCAAATCAGTGATAGGGCCACTCATGGGATATTAATTGATCCCATCTGTGGAGAGAACATGATCACCAAGGAATTCTTACTCATGAATGAAATCTATTAAAAAAAATATAATAAACCAAAGGCATGGATCAAAATGCATAATGGTTTCACTTTCCCTACGATGGGATCGATTTCCCTTCCCTAAAACATAGGAACAAAAAAGTTAGATGTCTCATTCTCCATCATCTTGACATCAAATCAATTCCATGTGAAGCTTAGTTACCCATGGCTATGCTCCATGGAAGCCATCCCGTCGGTTGTGCATAAATGCTTAAAGTTTCCCTTTGACAATGAAATTTTCACTATACACCATAGTGGCTTTAACCCTTTGTATTCCTGAGGGAAATTTTCATTAGATTTCTTTAGGCATGAGCCTATGGAACTTATTAAACATTGAGAATACTTCTTTTTCAAATCCTATCAAATGTTCAAGGTGAAATGCATAACAAAACTATCCCTTACAAACATGCCTCAACCTAATATTGAGCCTAATATCCTTGAAAAAACCATGATTGAACAAAAAGACATTACAAATAACCAAGACCAACCAAAGATAGATTCATTGCCTATCTCTTATAAAAGACCAGACAACGAAAATAATCCCATCACACCTCCTAAGATAAAAAAAAGTTTACAAAGCTAAAAAAAAGTGGTTGAAGAGCCTCCTATGGCTCCTTCCATTCCTCCCCTTATTGAAGAAAAGAATCCTATGGTTGACAAACCTTCTACACAAATGAAACTTGATAATTGTACTAAATGAAACAAAAATTATAGAGAGCATAGGCATAGACTTCATGTTGTTGCTCAAAGGTTAAATGAAGAAAAAATCAAAGAAAATCAACACCTTAACTTGATCGAAGCAATACAACCCTCATTTATAGGGTTGCTCCTATATAGCACTCAAACCTCATTGTATTATATCTCTTCTTCTCTCTCGAGATTTCATGCCTTTTGATAGAACTCTGAACCTTTGAGGACTCTTGTTTTTCTTGAAAATTATTGTGGGTCATTCTATAGAATTTTCTTGTTGAGGAATATAAAAATTCTTTGTCTGTAGATCTCATGCATGGAAGGTGTCTTTTGTCATTGTTTGATTATGTGGCTCATGTTTTTCACAATTCTAATAGTTATTTCATTACCTAGCTCATTATTAAGGCTCATAGGGGTTTTTTTTTTTGCTTTACTACAACTTACAAACAGGGGAGGGGGGCTCATTTTAATGGGAGATTTCATTTTAGGTTTTTTAATATTTTATTTGGGTTTGAAAGGCATATTCCTTCATTACTACCTCATGACAATAAACTATGAAGAACTTGTAACAAAAATAATGGTTGTAAATGCACTCATATAAAGTGCCACAAAATTGAATGTGTGAAGGGATTTTTGGAAATTATTGTAATTACACTAAATTATAAAGTGTAATGGGGGGTTGTGTAGAGCCTTGATTTGACATCAAAATTGTGGATCCTCATGATTTAACATCACAACAATGTCTCTTTTTGATTCTCACCTCATGTGAGGGTGCCTTGGAGCACACCCTTTCTCATTTTCTTATGCATCTCTCCATTCCTTCCATTCTCTTGATTTTAGTTTTCTACTTATTTCTCTTAGCATTAAAGGGGGGAGTCCAATATTCCAGTGTTATGATAATGCTTCTTTAATGAAGTAGTGGAGGAATCTTCTTTTTGGGAGGTCTCATGAACCTTCTATCTTGATCTCTCGTATGGGGAATTATTTCAATGGATCATATTTTCTATGATTCTAGTACTCCTAATCATAGTACTATATATATTTTTGACTTCCAAAAGTTTGATTGACTTTGTGTACATTGGTTGAATAGTGTTCATATGTTGAGTCATCCCATGTTTTGTATCTCTCATATTGATCCACATTTCTTGGACATTCATTAATTCAAGAAAACACTAGTTCATCATCAATAGAGTTTACAACTTCTACATGCTTCAAGATTTCATCATCATGTTCCTATCATCAAGGAACATCCTTTTAGGTGGTCTTAAATCCTTTTGTTTCTCTTTTTAGAGAGGAGTTTTGTTCCCACTAGGTTTTCTCCTTTACTCCACTTTATGAGAGTGCATTGAACATGGGTACTTAACATGGCCTCTAGATGTGAGCTATTTCTATCTATTTACACTTTTGTGAACTCCCCAAGTATCACTTAAGGGGGGTGTTAGAGTGAATTGTTTATTTATTCATTATACTTAAATGTACTTAGGTTGATGAGGTTAGAAAACATCTTCTCTAATTGAATGTGCAACCTTTTAAATTTCTAGATCTTACTAGGTTATTTACTAAACCTCATGTGCTAACTTTTTGAGATTGGAAGACTTTCCATCTCACCTCAAAAAGTCACTCAACACTTGGAATCAAGGTTGATGACTTGGTTAAATAGGTTTTTGGTTTGGACACTCCAAGTGATCCTGAGGTTGACACCTATAATACACGTGTCTTATCCTTTCTACCACAACATGGGGCACTTTTCAATCCACATTATAGGTGCATTGCATCTTCCTTGCCTATATAGACAAGCTCATATTGTAATCAACTTAACTCTAATGTGAATTAGGTTGATCATTGTGTGTAAGTACATGTTTTTGCGGAAACACAAGGTTTTTGATGTTATGATCTTGGATGAATGGATATTCTAACACAAATTAGGGTATTTATCAAAGCCATTTGGGTGTAAACAATTGTTCTTTTGAACGTGCATTACCATTGATTTTTTTGCACTATTTGGCATTATTTTGATTATGTTTAGGGTTAAGATAGGATTTTAAAGGACATTAGTTAATCAGGTGATCATTTTTACAATAGATTTAGTAGAAAAGAAAAAAATTCTCGTAGAGCATGGGTTAAGACCATTTAGCCAATTTTTATTCAAGAGTGATGGTGGAGGGGACTACTTTGTTAATCTCTAGATTAACATAGAATCTAGTGAATATGAAATAAAAAGGGGATTTAGTGACCCTATCCATCACAAGAAAGTAGCCAAAAGTGTTCATTAAGATAGTAATAATATCCTTCTCTCAATATTCAAGAGGTAAGCTTGAGAACTAAACTTGTGCCAATGTCACTATACAAAAGTCAACCAATAGGTTGAAGCCTAACTTCCACTTGTAGAGGGAGAGATTAGTTTTTATGGAGAGACTAGGGTTTCTCAACTAAAATCCTCAGTAGATCTTTCTTCAATGGAAAATCAAAAAGGAAAAGGCCTTTAGGCAAGGCACTTCCCCCAAGATTTATTTTGACATTTCACTTTGCTGCAATCTAGCGACATACAACATCAAAGTTGGGGTAAGTATTGAAAAATTTATCCACAAGTGAGTTGCACATATTTGAGGTCATCTGATCGATGTGCATATCAAGAACCTTTGGAAAATGATCCTCATAAGATTCAACAAAAAGGAAAGCACCCAATGATTCCTTTTGAGAGTTACACAAGTTTAAAGTTGCATTCCACAATCAAAACTATTCATTACTGTTGGGAGTGACCGTGGTGTATGAAGTGGGGAACCTAATGCTTGGGAGGATAGAGGGGGATGCCACATGAAGCCTCCTAGGATCCCCAAGGTCCATGCATAGAAATTCCACCCAACAAAATTCAAAAAATGACAAGTAGAAAAAATACACAAGCACAATTTTACTTTAGCATGTGAATGTTAGTCATTAGCATTAGAATTATGTTTCATTAAATCATGTTGCAATATTTTATCATAAAATATTTTATTATTGAAAATAGTATGTTGTTGAAACTATATATACATATATCCATTTTCTTCACATAACCTTTTACAATCTTGTTTACTATTGTTATTTTTCTCATTTCTCATAACATAGGCTAACACAATTTTTTAATTTATTTAAAAGATACACTCAATCAAATTTTCTATATCAAAAATACACAAGATATTATTGATTATCCCACAAATTTAAATGAGAGCTGAATAGTTATGTAGTTTACAATTCTATAATTTTAAGTATGAATTACTAAAAGAATAATGTACAAGCCTTCAATATATTTTTTATTTTTTGAATTATATTTTAACTATTAGATATTTATTGACTATTCTTTTTTATTTATTAGATTTCAACACAATACCAAAAAAATATTTGTTAAACATTCAATTTACACTGATGCATTTAAAAAAGAAATCTCAAAATATTTCTGAGTGGTGCAGATTAATCTACAAGCATGGTACATTGGATTGGCACTTACTTTTCTCCAAGGTATTTTATAACCACATCAATATTTCATCAACAACAAGTACGATGGAATGGAGGACAACTTATTTTCGGTTAAACTGACTCAGGATATTCCACTAATTAGAGATTACTACTGACGTGCTTCCTACGTATGATATTACTTTTCTGCAACAAAATTAACTTTAATTTCATGCTAAATTTAGCCTGACCATCAGGCAATAATCATAATCCCCGTCACGTGGCTGATAGTAGTAGACAGCCATCAAGAAATATCTGTTCCCCTTCTTGATTTGCTTTCAATACGTTTGGTTTGGAGTCTTCTGTGGAGGCTTTTCCACCATGTTTGAGGAAAACTACATTCCATGCAATTACCACCACAGATTGAAGTTATGATTCTCATGTTGCTTCACTGCGGATGTTAGAGACAAGGTGTATTGTTTTATCTTGCTTCACTTTGGATGTATTAGAGGATAAAATGTAATGTCTCATCTTGCTTTACATTGAATATCAGAGGTTAAAGTAAAGTAGGATAGAGATATTTCATTCTACATAATCATTTTCTTATTCAAGATGATCACAAATAGTCAAGTTAGAAATTAATAAAGTAAATATGAAGAAATTAGTTGACAATTCATTTTTAAGATTCTTATTTAGTTCGGTTTTAAATTTATATTTATATCTTGTATCAAAGTTTTAAATTTATGTAAATGTTTTACTGGCTTTCAATGGATAATATTCTTGATGTTCTAGATGTTTACTGTAATCTTTTAGGCTCCCAACAATCCATGTCCAAAATTAAATTTTTTAACTTCCCCATGCTAAATACATTTTGAGTGGCATCAACTCAAGTATGAGGTGGTCTCTAAGTACTTATTCAAATGACAGCTGAGTAGTTATGTATCTTGTTTACAATTCCATAATTTTTACTATCAAATAGTATAAGAAGAATGACTAAATCTTTTGATTTATCTATCTAATTATATTTCAGTTGATAAATATTTATCATCAACTAAAATATTTTTGCGTTAATTGACTAATCTTTTCGTTTATAACATTTCAACGTAGTATTAAAAATATTTATTGAACATTTATTTACATTAATTTATTGTGATAGACAAATAAAAAGAAACATAAATTAGAACTCTATCCACATAGATATTATTGAAGGTGCACCTTCTATCACATAAGTCTTTTTAATACATTAAAAATAGTAAAATTATTATTCAACCAAAAAACAAATCTCAAAATATTTTGGAATCATGCTGATTAATCTACGGGTGTGATACGTTGGATTGACTTTTCTACAAGATATTTTATAGCTACCTCACAAAAATTTAATCAATAGCAGCTGCAGTTGAATGGAAGACCTATAATTTCCGGTTAAACTGGCTGAGTATTACTAATTAGAAAATACGTGTCACTTTCTTCCTACGTATGGCATTTCTTTTCTTCTGCAAAACTATAACTTCACGCTAATTTCAGCCTGAACAGGTGGGTGAAGTTAAAGTTAGTTTTGCAGAAGAAAGATCTTATCTATGGGTGTAGTAGAGAGCCATCAAGAAAGATCTTATCTTTCTCTTTCTTGATTTCCTCTCCATAAGTTTGGTCTGGACTTTTCTACGAAAATCTTCCACCATGTTTATGAAAGACTCCATTCCACGCAATTACCACCACGGATTGAAGTTATGACTCAGATTTCTCCGAGTATTGTTGATATTGTCATTTCACTATTACACGTCTCATCTTTTGTTTTCTGATTGGAGATTGTATTCTAAAGTCAATGAAATGCTTCCATCAATGTCTGAAGTAAATAGCCAATTGCTTTCAGTTCCAAAAAGTCTGCCTTCCACGAAGTTGCCCCCACATATTATCGCAGAAGAGTCTAGCTGAGTTTCGTACAACATTGAATAGTTCAACTCATTAAAGTCGTTGAGGAGTCGTTGAATAGAATATTATGCAACTTAGCCTAGATACAAATATATCCTAAATTGAACTGCAAAGAAAGATCAAAAGATTTTAAGTTTGAGAATGCTTCTAACTGACATTTGGATAATGAAACAATTCATTCAATTTATCGAGTCTGAAAGGTTAAATGAGATCCATAAATCAGTAATGTAATGATGAATGTTTCATACAATCATTTATCTTATTGATGCAATCATTTAATGAAATTTTTAAAGTGCGTGGAATCAAATGATCATATTTCATGAATAGATTCAAGACACATTTATAACAACATGCATGATCCTTTAATTGATGTTCAATTTTGTAGAATTACAAAATTAGTAGGAAAACCATGCTGAATTCTCCTAAGTTGGCTGAAATTATTCAATGTCTAACCCCTCAAAATGTCCCAATAAGAGGCATATATAGCCACCTTGGGCACTCTAGAATTTTAGATCTGAAAACAGTTTAACTGAAACCTAACCTTGGCAATGAGATCTAAACTAAAACTTTAACATCAATTACAAACTGAGTGGCAAACCTCAATGCCACTTTACAACACATCAACATTTGAGTTGATTTATTAAAATTATTTTAAAAAATAAAGAATTAATAAGTAGACAACTTTGAAACTAGTCGAGTGTACAAGACGCATGGTGGCCTACAATAATGCTTCAAAAAGAAGTGATTGCTTCATTGAAATCGTTGGCATTTGGTTGTTTGTGATATTTTAATTTTATCCTCTAAGCAAAGGTGGACTACTTGATCTTGTGTTGTAGCTCTCCAAACTCTCAATCTTTTTCTAGAATTTCTGAATGGCAGCCCCAGCGTTCATAATCCAGTCAATATATTCTTCCATTATTGGTTAATGAAGAGAATTTTTAAACTCTTAGAATTATTTGAGCTATTGATTGTACTCATAAGGGATTTTCTTTTAATAAACCCCTCTATTTTGGCCATTAGCTTGTCAGTTGAGTCTTTACTCTTATTCAGTTTGGTTTGTATTTATTAAATGCTTTCATCTTGAGTTTACTAGCTTTTAAGCATTCTTCTAGTAGCTCCTAGTCTTTTATATAAAAAATTCTAAGTGAGCTAATTCAATAGAGGGAATGTCCCTCATCCTTTACAAAATTGGAATATATTCCTTCCACATTAAGATGTTATCTATTTTAGTTTCTATTTCCATTGCTAAACTTCCCTCATCACTGATTTAGTGATGGCTCTCCATGCTTCCTTAATTACCCTAAGGGATTGCAACTTTTCTCTTCATTCTTTTGTAGTCGGGATAACACCTTTTGGGTTTGGGTGTTGAATCTCTTTATTCAATGTTGCTAGAAATGTGGGGGTAGGTGTAGCTAAGTCAATAAGGCCAACTAAGTGATGCATATATGAACTTAGTTGTCCTACTTAAGCTTTAAGTTCTTATTTTGTGTTCTCATCCTTCCTCATTTGTTCAAGTATGTTAGTGACAACTAACTGCAATTATTTATTTTCCTCTTCTCTAGCCAGTCCTTAAATTTGTTAGAAAATAATGCATCATACCCAAAATCTAAATCCATTCCCTACATAACCCCATGAGAGAAAAAAATGCATGCAAGTAACCATAATGCATAGATCAAATAGACAATCCTCAAGATAACACAAGATATACCTTGGGAAAACCCTCAAGAGGGAAAAACCCAACTTCGAAAAGCATCCATGCCCCATTTATTATTCAACAATAAAGCTTAAAAGAGTTGCAATGAATGCCTCTGAAGCATCAAGCCTCTCCAATGACTCCTCAAAAAGTCTCAATAATGATAGCCCACTCACCTACCAACCTTTACCACTAAACATGTGCTTGCTTTTATAGATTCAAGCTCACACAAATACAACCAAGTGGTAATATAAAACCATGTGCCACAAAACCATGTGAACACAAAATCATTGACCCATCATTTAATATTGGGTACTAAGTTATCACTTTTTAAATATGTCCCCAATATTAACTTATTATCACATTCCTCTCACACATTATATAATAATACAATGTTACAATACAATATAAAGTGGTCCCCAAATAATTACCTAGTGTGATTAATCACACCTCCTAGGTAATGGAAGTTTGTCATTATGATGCAGTTTGGGAACATGAGCATGGTGTGTATATATTGTTTTATCTAGCATTGTCATTAATGAAAACATTGTAGTGATCACTCTAGCATGTTTTGTAAGCATTCTTGAAGATAGATGTACAAAACAAGTTGGTTCAAAAAGTACAGTTATACAAAAATTTAACTAAGTGTTCCTTTTGATAATATAATGGTTCAGTGCATCAATTTTTGGGTCCACACTCAACCACAAATTGAGAAGTATTGAGAAGTAACTATGTGATTCTAACATTTTTTTTGTGATCACTAGATGTACACAAATGCAAGAGTTCATCTTTTTTAGTGAAGTATTTAGGAAGATATGATTGATAGTGAAACCAAGAAAATCGTGTTCCACCTTTTGGAAGATGGAACTAGGGTTTTAAGACCTTTCCACCTATTTCCTTCAAGTTTCATTCATGGAAACCCTAGATATCTCAACCTAAGGATGGAATGAGGGAAAGAGATCTACAATAAGGTGTCCTTGGGTATGATTAAAGACTAAAATAGGTTCACCATTAAGCAAATTCTTAGAAATAAATGGAATGAAAGCAATGTGCAAAACTAGCTATGAAACCTAGAGAATTAAGAACCTGAAATCAAACTGATAAAAGAGAATGAAACAAAAAGATACCTGGAAAAATGATGTGATCAAAACAAGCTCGAAGCCCTAAAATTTTGACCTTTAATTCTCACTAGGACTCATATGCCAGTCTAGGCGATTTAGCCCAAACTAGGGTTTTTGTGTAGAAATTGGAATCTCTCAGTGACTGATCTGGATCTCCTGAAATCTAGAAAAAAGGTAGTATTAGGAGTGATACACCAAAAGTGGTGATTTAGTACCGGTATTAGGGTTTGGTTGAAACTCTATTATTCTCTGACCTGATCTCCTGTAGCTTCTCTCCTGTCAAATCTCTTAGTCTAAAACTTTGAATTCCAACATGTAGATGACTTTTCATGATCTTACAAATGAGGAGACAACTTTGAAAACTTTCTTCAATCTTGCAACTTAGTCTTTAAATAATCTTCAAGCTCCAAAATACCTATATCTACAATCACACATGTAGAGAGAGATAAAAACTTGTTGATTGTTAGGGAATAGGGGTTTACCCTAGTCAAACCCCATTTAGGTAATTAAACCTTATGATGAAATAATGAAACATGAACATCAAACATGAAACATGAACAATGAAACCTTGAATGATGTATTGAAATGTGAATCAACAATCTAACATGGAGTGGCTGTGTAGAAAATAGATCTTGATCTTGAATTGGATATGAAACAATGCTTAACTTGGATCTTCAATGCTACATCAACAATATTAGCCAAACAAAATGCTTGGTGTGCTATGCCTTTGACATGATGATGGATCTTTAATTGCTACAATAAAAATCTAATAATCCACCCTTGAATGTTCTTGAAATGCTCTTGAATGGTCTACAATACTCTTGGAAAGTATTAGGATGCTTGCCTCTTGATTGCTTAGTGAAATAATGATTTGAAACCTTGTTTATATAGGAACTCCATCTAATTTACCATTTATTAGATCCCAATGTTGAACAAGACAACTGAGAGGGGGGTGAATCAGTTTTCACAGATTTAATCTTTAATTCATTCATCAAAACTAATTCTTAAAACTGTGTAAATGATTAAACAATGAACACTAGTGCATAAACTAAAAACCATCACATAAACACAATAACACCAGATTTACATGGAAAATCCAGTAAAGGAAAAACCACAGTGAGGATTAACTCACATGATAGAGAATATCAAAACTAATTACAAGAGGCTCACTACCTGGGAAACAATGCTCACTGCCAAAATAAGGGCTCATTGTCTAGAACAATGACTCACTATCCAACAGGGGTAACAAACCAGAGGGCTCACTACCATAGAGATACAAAGAAGACTTGTTATAAAGAGAAGATAATATCAATGCAACAAAGGATTCCACCACAATCACTCGTAGACATGCATGAATGATAAAGTTCTCCTTTAGCTCAATACTTCTGGAAACTCAAAATTAAAGCTTCGCACTAATCTACCACACTCGCATTACACACACTCATTGGGTAGCATCAATGTTGAATCTATTTGATCTTTTTCTTTTCCACTTATCTCTCTTCTTCACTCTTGTATGTCCTTCACCACTAACTCATCTTATATTTATACCATCTTCAACTTTGAAACATATCCAAAGTCGGCCATCCAAATTTAAATTCAAATTAAGTCTGTGCTAGAAAATTCTAGGGTGGAATTAGAATGAGGGAAACCAAAACACATGCTTCATCATGACCCAAATAGATCCAACATGCTTCATCAAGTTTGAAAGTAGTATTCTACACAAGGTCGACCAAACCAGTGTAAAAAAAATAGAACAATTAAGCATGAACTTTCTAGATACCAAATTTATCTTCGATACAATAAAAATAAATTAAATCTAGAACCATAAGTTATAATACTTCATCAAAGAGAAATTCGGACCAACAACATTTCTCTCATACCTCAACTAGAAACACAAAAAACCATAGATCACAGCTGGTGAACACAATTTGCACTGTACGATGAATCAACAATCAAAAATTAGGATATAGCAGCTTCCAACAACCAAGACCAACATATCTGAACCATACAATTATAGGAGAAAAAACTAGAGAAATCACTGAAACACTTGCAATATGTCTTCATACAATGTTCTCAATATCCTTGACATATACAACCAACAACAACCAGTTGATAACCAGTTGATTAGTTGATATCAATGACAACACTTTCAATCTTTCCATTCTTGCAAAAATATCCCCCTTTGTCATTGATGGCAACACATGATGTGAAAAACCATCAAAGACAACACACAAGCTCTAAATACACTTCTCAATATTTTCCTTTCTATTTGCTCACATGCTTCTTCTCTCTCTTTTCTTTTTACATCCTTTTTCACATGCTTCTTCTTCCTTTTTCACATGCTTATTCTCCCCCTTTGACATCAATGACAAAGGAAAAAGATATTTTCCTAAAATAGAGTATTGATAATGGGTATGTGCAGGATCATCATGGAAAAATAGGCCCTTAAGTGGCAAAAAAATTAGAAAAATCAGAGTTAGGCAACTTGACATAAAAATTTGAATAAGTTATCTATATTATTTCAAAAATATGTAAGAATAGAATCTATAGCAAATTGAATGTAGTTTCTAAACTACTAGGTTTATTTAATAAAAAAAATCTATTTGGTGAAAATTTTAAAATTTGTTCTAAAGTATTACCACCACATACTTTTAAGACCCCCCAAACCACAATAAAATGATAAATGTTTTTTACAAGATTTTAGATATAAGTAGAGGACTCATTTTCCAATGTGATGCATATTTTTTTGTAATTTTTTTTTCAAGTAAATAATTAATTATGAATTTTTTATTACAACTTTTAAAAAATATAAAAAAATCATACGTTTGACCACCTTAACTTGGTCAAAACTTCATGAAATTCAATTTTCATTTTTTTAATCCTATAGTATGCAAAGCATGGAATGTGACACATGTTTTAGATTCAAAAAATGTGATACTATTTGAAATCTATAGATGTTTTTCAATTAGTCTATCAATTAGGACTTTAGTCATAATTTGAATAGAAAATGAATAATAATTACTTATTTAAATCAAAGTAAAGCATAATCTATATTGGTGGAAATATGAGAATATCCTTTAAAAACCCTTTTCATTTCATCAATTTTGGGTAAAAGAAAATTTGTCAGCCACATACCCATCATATTGCCATTTTTTGGCCCATCATGATCTTGCACATACCCTAATGACAACACCTAATGCTCCCTACTCCCCCTAAGAGGTAGCCACCAAAACATTAGTCCAAAAAAAAGATAGATCCATAGATATGTCAAACTGATGCATCTCCATATGCATCTAGTTCAAGAAAGGAGGGGAAGTAACCCCTAACTTCTCCCAAAGATACTCAAAAGTATCTTTAGGAAGAGCCTTCATGAAAATATCAACCGCCTAATCCTTCATTGGAACATACTCAAGTTTTACTTCATTCTCCATGACCTTCTCTCTTAAGAAATGATATCTGATAGATATGTGTTTCATCCTCAATTGCATCATAGGATTCTTTGAAATGTTAATTGCACTTGTTTTATCACAGAAGATAGAAATAGGAGCATCATACACCACTTTGATACCTTTCAATGTATGTTTCATCCATAGAACTTGTGTACAACAAGATGCAACAACAATATACTCAAATTCAACAATAGACAAGGAGACTGAATCTTGCTTTTTACTCAACCATGCCACCAATTTGCAACCAAGAAAGAATGCACAACCACTTGTACTCTTTTTTTCATCTACACATCCAACCCAATATGCATCTATATAAAAACTTAAAGTAAATTCAATATCTCTAGGATACCATAATCCATAATCTGAAGTGCCACTCAAACATCTGAATATTCTTTTAATAGCAGAAACATGTGTTTCCTTAAGATCTTCTTGAAATCTAGCCACAAGACAAACTGCATGCATGATCTAGTAGCACTCAAATATAGTATTCCACCAACCATAGATCTATACCTTCTCTGATCAGCCTTAGTTGAATCATCATATTTACCCAATTTGCAACCATAGGATTACATACTGGTTTGGAACTGTCCATCCCAAATTTCTTCAACATCTCTCTCGCATACTTCGACTGTGAAATAAATATTCCTTTCTCTATTTGATTGAT
>VDFB02270651.1:638893361-638910011 GCA_007258455.2 Sequoia sempervirens | reverse complement strand
GTGGAAACCTTCTCAAAATGACTCACAAATAAATATCAGATCAACTTCAAAATGGGTTTCAAAGAACTCAAGAAAATTCCACCATATGAGCATGCCCTCCCTTGTAGCATATGCAACCTAGTTTAAGCCACTTTACACTCAAGCTTTCCAAAACACTTACCAAATAAAATATGGATTGAGATACCCTTTTAGGGCCTACACAACATAGCCAAAAACCAATAGTGATTCTTTTGGACCAACATATACTTTTAATACACCTACCCTGCTCAAGGCTACTCAATTAGCCTACTTTTACAAAGCAACCCCTATCTAACTTTATCCCATGACCATGAAACGTTCAAGAGTCCCTTAAAATGTCTCAAAACCATATATTTTAAGTTTTTAGGCTTCTATTACACCCCTAACATGCTCAAACACAAAACCCTCCAAAACTTGCCTCAAAACTAGGGCCTTTTGAAATCTAGCCTTCCCAACACTTCCAGAACCTATTTTTGGACTTTTCACCAATAAATCAACATGTTTCAACTATTCCAACTCAAAAAGATACCCCTTATTAAGGCAGGTCTCCTGCTGCTACACTTTAGCCCCCATTTTCATACACTCTTCCCTTTGACAACTCGGTGTACACCTTGATATTCTTCCTTCTTGCACATTAGTTTGTTAGGTTTGTATTATACATGTTATAAGTGATCCATTTCAAAGGTTACAACATCATTCTACCTTGAAATGGATCAATCATCCATAAAAACCCTCAAAATGATTGAAAATTTGCACTTTCTTGACGACAGTCAGTTATAAAATACAAAGAATTGATTGGTGTTGCTTATCAAAGCATGAAAAGGCCTTAAAACATGTAAATACAAGTTCCTAAAGCATCCAACCAGACATATCTTCAATGGCAATCAAGTTTTCATCAAATGAACATAAGAAAAATGCAAGAAATTGCTATTTTTTTGCTTTTTCCTATAGCAGTCCATACAAAATCTGTACCAGCAACCCAACCTCCATACATATGACTTTTATGGCTTTGAATAACCTTTCTCTAACTTCTCAAACCATTTTGGATTGATTAGTTTACATTAAAGTGATTAAAACATCAAAAAACTACTTTCCCGCCCAATGTTGGAATTCAAAAATTTGAATTTCCAATTGTAGACACCTAAAAATAACCTAGGCCTACAAGCTTCATTTTTACCACTTTCATTCTAGCATAATTATTATATTTAATTATGTCCTTGGTCCACATTTGACTATTGATTAAATAATTCATAATTGTTTAATTAATTCTTGTCCTTTTATTCTTCATGATTATTAAATTAATAAATTTTATTTATTTATTAAATATGTCATTAATTATCTAAGTCTTCCCTTAATTAAATAAATTGCTTAATTTATTTAACTACCCTTCGTCATATATTTCTTCCTGATTATTAAATAAATAAATTTTATTTATTTATTTAATATGTCACTAACTGTCATAATTAAATGAATTGATTAATTAATTTAATTAATTAATCTTATCTGCTAAATTAAATAATTATATTTAATTATTTAATTGTCAAAATTAATATTCCTCTCATTTTAAATAAATGAAATTATTTAAAATGTCATCACTTTCTTAACTGTTAGTCCATTTTGGTAAATAATATTAAAATCGATTATTTATTCTCATAAAATCATTATTTTGAATTAATTTAATTCAAAATAGTAACTAATCTTCCAAAAATGAAGTAATCGGGAAAATTCTTGATTTTCCAAATTTGATCTTCATTCCAACTCTTATCTTCTTGATTTTTTGAATCTCACAAATCAGGCAGTCTTTATGTTCTTGATTGTCAAAAATATTTATTTTCTAAATTAATTATTTGATTTATTCTCCACCGCCGATTCGATATTCTTAGATGAAATCTTGACTGCTCACTTAAGGATTTTTCCCTAACCTTGATTAGGGATTATCAAATTTAATCTGGACCTCTAATTTTAGGTCTCTATCAAAGATCAATCTCATTCGTCCATTCAAAATGGAATTTTCTATAAAATGTCATTTTCCTCTCACTTTTGCATTAGGCAATATTTTAGACATTAGACGCACATAGATTACAATATTCTGGCATATTAATATTTAGATTAATTTGGCATTTTAGAGTTATTTTTGTCATAGACATAGGCATCAGGCATTTGTGCAAATCCTTCAAAACTTGGTGTAGGACATAGACATCTATTTGCAGATTGCTCAAACGACGAATCTGAGGGAAAAACATCAACTACCAAGAAGGAAGGTACTATCAAGGTGAATCATGGAAACTCATGTGAATCAAAGGTATAATTGTACTTGTTTTCATTGTTCTTGATAGGATCTTTGGATTATATTCTTTATGTGTTAGTTTATCTCACACTCTAATCCAAAATAAATCCATTGATACATTTGGTGAACCTGACATATTTTAACATATTTTAAGAAATCTTGGACTTGGATTCTTTTGTTGCAGGTTTGACATCATTTTGGATAAAGCCCTAGTTCCAAAAGATTTGACCATAACTTTCAAATGGCTGTGTATTTTCTCACAAATTTTTTTTGTAGCTTGGAGACAACATCACGCACTTTCATTCCAAAAATCAGACTTTTTGCATCTGTTTTTAATTTTTTATAATTTTTTTCAATTTTTAATAAAAAATTAATTTTGAGAGAAAATAATCAAATTTTTCTGATATGTTTACATTTCTAGAAAGCTCTCTAAATTTTAATAGGGGTTTGTTCTTTATATTTTAAATTTGGATGCTCGATTATTAGTCAAAAAATAGATCCTTTAAAATCTAGGTTTAAAAAAGATTTGCTTATATCTCACTCATGGTTGCAGATCTAATCACAATTTTTTTTTGTAGATTTGGGATGACATCAGATGACTCCAATAAAAGAATCAGAATTTTTAGAGTTGTTTCGTATTTTTTATAATTTTTTTATGATTTTTCATAAAAAATTAATTTCAGGTGCAAAACAAATTTTCTGATTTACTTAATTTTTTGGAAACCTCTTGAGATTTTAGATAGGCTTTATTCTCTGTATTTTTCATTTTACTATAAAAAAAAAATCTAAAAATTAGATTTGTTGTGACTAGCTAACCCTCTAATAGTAGTGATCAATTATCTTGTTAGGGTTTGTTGTTGGTTTTGTGCATCTGTAGAAAATAAACACTTCAAATGACACATTGGATCAAGTGAAAAAAAATGATGCATCTAACTATTTTTGCAGATCAATAGTCGAAGATCATTATCAAACTACTAATGTGTGGTCTTGCAGGTTCGATTGTCAAAGGTCAAACATCAAAATAATGTGCTTGCATTTTTAATAGTGTAACACACATTTTATATTGGTACAATTGAAATGAACCTCTATTTTCTATGTTTGAATGTGTTTGTAACTCAACATGTTTCAACTATTCCAACTCAAAAAGATACCCCTTATTAAGGCAGATCTCCTGCTGGTACACTTTAGCCCCCATTTTCATACACTTTTCCCTTTGACAAATCGGTGTACACCTTGATATTCTTCCTTCTTGCACATTATTTTGTTAGGCTTGTATTATACATGTTAGAAGTGATACATTTCAAAGATTACAGCATAATTCTACCTTGAAATGGATCAATCATCCATAAAAACCCTCAAAATCAATGAAAATCTACACTTTCTTGAGGACAGTCAGTTATAAAATACAAAGAATTGATTGTTGTTGCTTATCAGAGCATTAAAAGGCTTTAAAAAATGTAAATATAGGTTCCTAAAGCATCCAACTAGACACATCTTCAATGGCAATCAATTTTTCATCAAATGAACACAAGAAAAATGCAAGAAATTGCTATTTTTTTGCTTTTTCCTGTAGCAGTCCGTACAAAATCCGTACCAGCAGTCCAACCTCCATAAAAATGACTTCTATGGATTTGAATAACCTTTCCCCAACTTCTCAAACTGTTTTGGATTGATTAGTTTACATTAAAGTGATTAAAACATCAAAAAACTACTTTCCTGCCCAATGTTGGAATTCAAAAATTTGAATTTCCAATTTACAATTTATTAAACTCTACTATCCAAAACCTATTGGATCCTTACTATCCAATATTATTTTACAAAATTAAATCATAATAAACCTATCTAACCTCCTAGAACATTATTTTTCCATTTACAAAGCATTTTGGTCCTAGGGTCCTTATTAGGACCCTTAGGACTTTTGATCTTCCAACTACTCTCATCCATGCCGAATGCCATTATAGGCTGCAAGATATCATAGTTGATGTTTTGGAGTGGTTTATAAGTCTTCAAGACCCCTGCAACCTCCTAGAACTTGAAGTGTTCCTTGAAGGGCTTGGGTGCTCCTGCACCATTCTCCCCAAGAAAGAAAAATTTCTTGCCCCAAGAAGTATCCCATGTGTTGCCACCAAAAGATCCCTTGCTCTCATATGTTTGCATCTTCAAATGATAGGGCATGTAATCTCCCAAAGTCACTGTCTTCCTCTTCTACCAATCTGCATTCTTGTCATTCATCATGTGAGAACCAAAACAGTGATTTGTTTGTCCTCTTGGCTGTTTGAACTCAATCTATTTTTGTGCCCTGTTCCTGCCCTCATTCCACTGACTCCCTTGTGAAAGGACACCACCTCTATCACCCTCAACTATAGGGCATTCAATGTCTCCAACCTTGACACTATCTAAGTCCCATAAATTTGATTCCTAGGACTGTGTGCTCCACAACACTGTTGCAACTCATCACTCCTCCTCCAACCAGTATCTTCCCCTGTCTTACCTATCTTACACTGCTTATTCACCTTTGGCTCTTGATGAAGTCTTTCTCCTTGCTTGACCATAAGAAAATCACCATCAGTCACAGGGTCTACCATGAATGTTTTTTATTCCTCCTTCTTTTCTTCTTCTTCTTGTACCAAGTTGGCTCTCCTATCTCTGCCCCTATCAACTTGTTCCCATTTAGGACACTTGAAGGAAGGATGCCCTGGTTCATTGCAATTGAAACACCTACCTATGAATGGTCCTCTACCTTGTCCAAATCTTCCTTCTCCTCTAGGAGTGTATCCACCTCTTTGATCAGAAAATACCTCTTTACCTTTGTCATTGTTGCTCTTATCATTTCTTCCTTGTCCTTGCTCTCTATTACCTCTGCCCCTATTTGAACTACCTCCTCTTCCACCATTGCTTGATCTTTCTTGCTTCCTCTTCACCTTTTCTTCTGCTCTAATGGCCAACTGAAAACATTCTCTTAATGTCCTTGGCAATTGCAAACCAATCTCATCTTGTAGATTATACCTCAAGCCATTGATATACCTAGCTACTTTCTCATCTTCTTCCTCATATCCTCCTCTGATACTAAGCTTGTGAAATTGCTCAGTATAGGACATCACATCCATGTCCTTTTGTCTTAAATTCTACCTCATCCTCTTCATATGAATTGTGTAATCAAATGATAGGAATTGTTCCTTGACCAAACTCTTCATCCTTGCCCATGTAGAGACTTTTGCCAATCCTCTAGCCATCCTATCATTCTGAAAACTAGTCCACCATGTTAGTGTTGTGCCTCTCAACTTAGTTTTGAAAAAATTAACCTTCCTCTCTTCATCTATCTCTTCAAACTCAAAATAGTTCTCTAAGGCATCAAGCCATCCTAACACCTCCTCACTATCCATATTCCCTTGATAGATAAGAAAATCTATGTGACTCTTTCCTCCATGACCTTGTATCACCTTCAACAATCTCAGTAACCTTCTTTCCTTAGGGTCCTCTGTCTCATCTGCTTGTTGTTCCTAATTTACCCTCACATGCTCTTCTTCTTCATCATTGTTTTCTTGGTCTTCTTGCTCTTCTCACCTCCTACTCCTCTCATGGTTATTTATCCTTGCTTGCATGGTCTCTCTCTCCCTTCTCCATTTCCTTTCTTATCTTTCTCTTGTTGCTTCTTGTTCTCTTATTTCCCTTCTCTCCCTTTCCAATATTTCCCTTAACTCCTCCAACTCTCTTGCCAATTGATTTTTAGGTGCCATTGTTGATTTTCCAATCCCTAAAGGACCTACTTACTGCTCTTATACCACTCTAATGTGGAGGAAGGTGGAAACCTTCTCAAAATGACTCACAAATGAATATCAGATCAACTTCAAAATGGGTTTCAAAGAACTCAACAAAATTCCACCATATGAGCATGCCCTCCCTTGTAGCATATGCAACCTGGTTTAAGCCACTTTATACTCAAGCTTTCCAAAACACTTACCAAGTAAAATATGGATTGAGATACCCTTTTAGTGGATACACAACATATCCAAAAACCAATAGTGATTCTTTTGGACCAACATATACTTTCAATACACCTACCCTACTCAAGGCTACTCAATTAGCCTACTTTTACAAAGCAACCCCTCTCTAACTTTATCCCCTAACCATGAAACTTTCAAGAGTTTCTTAAAATATTTCAAAACCAAATATTCCAAGTTTTTAGGCTTCTATGACACCCTTAACATGCTCAAACACAAAACCCTCCAAAACTTGCCTCAAAACTAGGGCCTTTTGAAATCTAGCCTTCCCAACACTTCCAGAACCTATTTTTGGACTTTTCACCAATAAATCAACATGTTTCAACTATTCCAACTCAAAAAGATACCCCTTATTAAGGCAAATCTCCTGCTGCTACACTTTAGCCCCCATTTTCATACACTCTTCCCTTTGACAACTCGGTGTACACCTTGATATTCTTCCTTCTTGCACATTAGATTGTTAGGTTTGTATTATACATGTTATAAGTGATCCATTTCAAAGGTTAAAACATCATTCTACCTTGAAATGGATCAATCATCCATAAAAACCCTCAAAATCAATGAAAATTTGCACTTTCTTGAGGACAGTCAGTTATAAAATACAAAGAATTGATTGTTGTTGCTTATCAAAGCATCAAAAGGCCTTAAAACATGTAAATACAAGTTCCTAAAGCATCCAACCAGACATATCTTCAATGGAAATCAAGTTTTCATCAAATGAACACAAGAAAAATGCAAGAAATTATTTTTTCTTTGCTTTTTCTTATAGCAGTCCGTACAAAATCCATACCAGCAACCCAACCTCCATACATATGACTTTTATGGCTTTGAATAACCTTTTTCTAACTTCTCAAACCATTTTGGATTGATTAGTTTACATTAAAGTGATTAAAACATCCAAAAACTACTTTCCCACCCAATGTTGGAATTCAAAAATTTGAATTTCAAATTGTAGACACCTAAAAATGACCTAGGCCTGGAAGCTTCATTTTTACCACTTTCATTCTAGCATAATTATTATATTTAATTATGTCCTTGGTCTACATTTGACTATTGATTAAATAATTCATAATTATTTAATTAATTCATGTCCTTTTATTCTTCATGATTATTAAATAAATAAATTTTATTTATTTATTAAATATGTCATTAATTGTCTAAGTCTTCCCTTAATTAAATAAATTGCTTAATTTATTTAACTACCCTTGTCATATATTTCTTCCTGATTATTAAATAAACAAATTTTATTTATTTATTTAATATGTCACTAACTTTCATAATTAAATAAATTGATTAATTAATTTAATTAATTAATCTTATCTGCTAAATTAAATAATTATATTTAATTATTTAATTGTCAAAATTAATATTCCTCTCATTTTAAATAAATGAAATTATTTAAAATGTCATCACTTTCTTAACTATTAGTCCAATTTTGTAAATAATCTTAAAATCGATTATTTATTCTCATAAAATCATTATTTTGAATTAATTTAATTCAAAATAGTAACTAATCTTCCAAAAATCAAGTAATCGGGCAGATTCTTGATTTTCCAAATTTGATCTTCAGTCCAACTCTTATCTTCTTATTTTTTTGAATCTCACAAATCAGGCAGTCTTTATCTTCTTGATTGTCAAAAAATATTTATTTTCTAAATTAATTATTTGATTTATTCTCCACCGCCGATTCGATATTCTTAGATGAAATCTTGACCGCTCACTTAAGGATTTTTCCCTAACCCTAATTAGGGATTATCAAATTTAATCTGGACCTCTGATTTTAGGTCTTTGTCAAAGATCAATCCCATTCGTCCATTCAAAATGGCATTTTCTATAAAATGTCATTTTCCTCTCATTTTTGCATTAGGCAATATTTTAGACATTAGACGCACATAGATTACAATATTCTGGCATATTAATATTTAGATTAATTTGGCATTTTAGATTTATTTTTGTCATAGACATAGGCATCAGGCATTTGTGCAAATCCTTCAAAGCTTGGTGTACGACATAAACATCTATTTGCAGATTGCTCAAATGACGAATCTGAGGGCAAAACATCAACTAGCAAGAAAGAAGGTACTATCAAGGTGAATCATGGAAACGCATGTGAATCAAAGGTATAATTGTACTTGTTTTCATTGTTCTTGATAGGATCTTTGGATTATATGCTTTATGTGTTAGTTTATCTCACACTCTAATCCAAAATAAATCCATTGATACATTTGGTGAACCTGACATATTTTAACACATTTTAAGAAATCTTGGACTTGGATTCTTTTGTTGCAGGTTTGGCATCATTTTGGATAAAGCCCTAGTTCCAAAAGATTCGACCATAACTTTCAAATGGCTGTGTATTTTCTCACAATTTTTTTTTTGCAGCTCAGAGACAACATCACACGCTTTCATTCCAAAAATAAGACTTTTTGGATCTGTTTTTAATTTTCTTTCTATTTTTAATAAAAAAAATAATTTTGAGAGCAAATAATCAAATTTTTTAGAGATGTTTACATTTCTAGAAAGCTCTCTAAATTTTAATAGGGGTTTGTTCTTTATATTTTAAATTTGGATGCTCGATTATTAGTCAAAAAATAGATCCTTTAAAATCTAGGTTTAAAAAAGATTTGCTTATATCTCACTCATGGTTGCAGATCTAATCACAATTTTTTTTTGTAGATTTGGGATGACATCAAATGACTCCAGTAAAAAAATCAGAATTTTTAGAGCTGTTTTGTATTTTTTATAATTTTTTTATAATTTTTCATAAAAAATTAATTTTAGGTGCAAAACAGCAATTTTTCTAATTTACTTAATTTTTTGGAAACCTCTTGAGACTTTAGACAGGCTTTATTCTTTGTATTTTTCATTTTACTGTCAAATTTTTTTTTGAAAATTAGATTTGTTGTGACTAGCTAACCCTCTAATAGTAGTGATCAATTATCTTGTTAGGGTTTGTTGTTGGTTTTGTGCATGTGCAGAAAATAAACACTTCAAATGACACATTGGATCAAGTGAAAAAAAATGATGCATCTAACTATTTTTGCAGATCAATAGTCGAAGATCATTATCAAACTACTAATGTGTGGTCTTGCAGGTTCGATTGTCAAAGGTCAAACATCAAAACAATGTGCTTGCATTTTTAATAGTGTAAAACACATTTTATTTTGGTACAATTAAAATGAACCTCTGTTTTCTATGTCTAAATGTGTTTGTAAAACGGTAGGGGAGTATGCTCTCACCTTGTGAAAACTTGGTGATTAGAAAATTAGACCCGTTTTTATCTGTTTTTACCTGACGATTTGGTATATCAGAGTATCCTCTCCCCTTGCGCTTTCGAGTGATCTTGGGTGTAAGAGAAATGGTTACCAACTCTAGAAATTGGGCCTACCTGGGGATTTCATCACCCCAACGCAACTCAAACTGGCAATGGAGCTAAAGCCAAGCTACCCCCGACTGGTATATAAATGTAAATCTTAAGGGAAAACCTAAGATTGTGAGTACGGATGTGTCATACGGATAGAGTTGTACTCCCTTAAACCCTGTATTATCTCTCAAAAATGCAGGTTTGAACCACGAAAGGTTGCCAAGCTTTCACAACAGTTTAGGGTAATAGAACAAGGTCTGAAAGAATTAAACCTTCTACTCTCTAGGCACTGCTAGACCTAGGCGGGTGTACCTATAATAAATGAAGCAAACTTGACTATTGATGTTATCTTCATGCCATGATTTGTCCAAGATACAAAATTGAAATGGACAAAATAAAACAAAATTGGTATATATTGTATACCAGCAATCAAAACTAAACCCTAATATGCTCAGTTAACTGATGTAAAAAGTATGAATAAAACTAAATGATGGAAATAGTGAGACCAGTGCCTTATATAATATGCAGAGTCAAATGAAATCATAGACAACTGACTTCTTTCTAGATTCATTCAAATTGTTTGGCATATTTATTTATAACCAGTATAAAATTGCAAGGTTGTGATTATTGAGTTCTTCTTACTGATCTAAATCAAAATTCTTTGATTACTGTGATTAATCAAAAGGATTTAATCCTTCCTTGAAGGAACCTATCAACCAATCACATAGATACAGAAAATACGTACTGATAAACCAAACACAAACTTGTTATGTTGATCTAAATAACCAAGAAACATCAATTTTAGAGACAACTCAAATAATTCTTTCAATAGGCATAACACAACAATTGACACCAAAATTTGCCAGCAAATCAGACGATTTTCATTGATATTTCCATGGCTTCAAAACATACAGCATAGTCTCAACACTATGAAACATGGTGTCCCACCGTATTCTCTATTCTCTATCCTATTCTACCCATCTCTCCATATTCACAACCTGTCACCTTATGCAATATGGCCTCCATATTAGGCAAAGGATAATTATCTTTAAGGGACGCTATGTTTAGATTTCTGAAATCTACACATAATCTGATGTCTCCATTTTTCTTTCTGACAGGGACCAAATTTGACACTCAGGTTGAATGTCTGATTGGCTTAATGATTCCACCATCTCTGAGCTTCACCAACTCCTGCATTTTAGGTTCTAGAGTTGGATTTATCAGCCTTTGCTTTTGTCTGAATGGTTTAGCATCTAGCTTCAATGGTATTTCATGTTGAAATAGGTCTTCTCTATATGCTTTCAAATCTTCATAAGGCCAAGCAAATACATGTTTATACTTTCTCAACAATTCAATCAGCATTTTTCTAATTGTATGACTGATCTTTTTACCTATGTACACTTTTTTTGGTGCCATCTTAGCTCCCAAATTAATTTCTTCAATGTCATCCCTTCCAACTGGTGTTTTCTTTATTAAGGACCGATCACTTCCATCATATACCCTCTCCAATGCCACCAAGCCTTTAGGAATCTTATTTTTTTTAAGCTGCAAGATCTCTTTTCAAAAGACTATCTCTTTTCCATCAACTTCTTCAAAAAAGGAATTGAAGTCAATCTCTTGAGATTCATACTGGTCTATACAATGAAGGAATTTTAAAAGATTAGTGTCATCACTAAAAACTTTCCAGCTATATACATTATCAAGCATAGTAGGCCTTGTTTTAAATTCAATTTGTGATACTCCTGCCAGCGTAATATCATCTCTTTTCAATGGTACATTAGCTAGAAAATCTGCCATTATATTCTTCGATCTATCCACCCACTCAATCGAGAAAGCATCAAGAAATTCTATTGTATCCCATACAACATTTCTATACTGCTTTAATCTTTTATTTTTTGCTATATAATTCGCCTTAACATGCAAGATAACTAACTCAGAATCTCCTAGAACAGTCAGCAACTTTATTTTATGCTTCACCGCTATATTCAATCCAGTTAACAGAGCTTCATACTCCACCACATTATTCATGCATACAAAAGTTAACAAGAATGAATACTTAAATGTATTACCTTCAGGTGAAACAAATACTATCCCAGCTCCATTGCCTTCTTGGCCGCAGGCTCCATCGAAATACATCTTCCACACACCATTGTGGTTCCTTGCAACATGCTTCTCAATAGGATCACTATTAATCAATTCTGGCTGTGCTGGTTTTATTTTGAAACTCCCAAAATCAACATCACAAAAGCAATTGATTTGGTCTTGTGGCACAGAAACAATGAGCTGATTCATCCTTAGCTCCCTGTACAGTTTCACTTCTTGGCCATTTACAAGAATGGTTGCATAAGACAGATCAAACTGGACATTTCCACCAATAGCCACCATCCATTGCCTTGATAAAAGCATACCAAATTGAGGAGGGGTGTCTATAATTGTTATATCAATATTGTAAGCTACTTGAGGGTAGGCAGCTAACTTGACTTCAACATCTTTCATTGTACCAACCATAGGAACAGGTCGGTTATCCATTGCGTAACACTTTCCTTCATGTGTATCCACCCACATGCCTAGTTGTTTCATCACTCCTACTGGCATAATATTCATGGCGGCACCAGAATCTATCATACAATTCCTCAATAATTTATTATTTATGAGTAATGTGATAAAGAAAGGATCAACCTATGGTGGACTTGTCAATACATTACTCAAGCAGATTTCTGGGATGTTTACTTTCTCTTGCTTATTTTTTGCAACCATTTTATTTTCAGTACTTGCATGTTTTTCACTCTCATTTGTTATCAATTGCATTGCATTGTCCCTGTACTCCTTAATTTTCATCATTTCTAGAAGTGGGACAGACATCTTTACCTGAGACAAAGCTTGAGTAAAATCAAAAGAAGAACCTTCTGCCTTAATTGCTTTCTTTTGTTCTAATGTTTCTCCTTTGTTTACTTCTTTTTCTCCTTTACCTGACTGATCATTTTTTTTAATTTCTTTATGTAGCTCTTTTACTGCATCCTTTTGGATAGGATTCTGTTTACTTTCTTCACATTGTTTGTTTTCATTTTTCTTTGAAACTCCTTGCACAACTTTCTGATCTTTCATAAAGATACCCCTAGGGACACCTTCCTTATCATTTACTATCCTGTTCCTCAACCAGTATTTATTCTTGGCTTCTTCTACTATAGCAATAGTCAATTTTTCTATCTCTTCTCCAGTAAGTCTCCTTACATTATTGTGAGCAGGCACCTCAACAGATTGTGGTTCTACATAATCATCCTCTGAGTCAGAAAAAATATGCTGCTCAGCCATATGTACATTATACCTTCATTCTGCAATGTCATACTCATAACCTCCCTCCTCTGAAGATGAGTACCTCTCCTCAACATGATGAGAAGCATTTGAAGTTAAGTAGATTGTATGATCTTCCCCATCATCTGCAATTAGCAATCTTTCTTCTTGCATTCTCTGGGCTACAACACAATATTCTGGGGAATGTGGCTTATCACAAGCCTCACAAAAATAATTGCTATTCACCACATACATTCCCTTCTTCTTCAATGGATCAAGAGTTTCTTTGCTTCCAGGCCTATCTGTTATGGGTTTCCCATCCTTCCAGTTTGTGTTATAGGGCATGTCATGTAACCTCGGCCTTGGTCTTTCATTTCTATATGTGTTCTCCTGCTTATATTGATAATTATTATTTTTTTGAGGAACTCGAGGGTTGTCTCTCTTATTTATTATCCTGACAGCTTTTCTATTATTCTCTATTGTTAATGTTATCTTTTGTGCTTCAGTTAAGTCCCTTGGGAACCTGTTTCTCAGCTCATACCCTATTTTAGGGTCAAATGCATTTAGGTAAACACTTAATGCTACAGAGTCAGGTAAGTTTGATCTGGGAGGTATTCTATTCTGCAATTTATTGAATCTTTTGTTAAAATCAAAGACTAAATCATTCAGACCTTTCTGAATTCACATTAGTTCATGGAGAGTAGCGTCTGGTGCACTCAAATTCCCAAATTTTTCAAGGAATTGGTCTTGAAATATCCGGAGAGAATAAATAGAAGTTGTTGCCAGGCTATTGAACCAGTCCCTAGCTTCTTCAACAAGAGACATCATGAACAATCTCATATGCAAATCTTCATAAGGTACATCCAAATCCTGAATGAAAGCATTGAAACTTCTTAAATGATCCTTAGCAGTGATTGCATTACTGCCTATAAACTTGGGTACTAAACCTCTCCAACTGCTGTCCATAGGATATGGGTATAATTGAAACCCTGCTAGATCAAATTGTCTGATCATGGTTGTATATTGATAAGGAGGAGGATTAGGTGGGTACTGATATTGGTACATAGTATTATTGTACTACATATTTTTTTGTGGCACATGACGCTGACCTGGAGGTGGATAATTATTTGGATGTTGTGTGGGAACATAAGGTGGATGATTTGGCTATCTATATTGATTCCCAATTTGATGGTGAGGAATCCTTGGTGGTTCAGAATACCCTACACCATGATTGCCCTATTTATGGGGTGGTACATATTTTGGAGGAAAAGTAGATGTGTGTGGAATGTTCTGAGCTTTTTGCAGTTTGAATTACCTCATTGCTTGAATTATTTGGGCCTTTTCTTCCTCTTCCCTTTCTTTTCTCTGACATTCATACCATGCCCTAATTTCCTCATAACTTAAAGATTCATAATCTTCTTGTTGAATTTCCTGATTAGCAGGTCCACTCTAATTACCTTCCATTTTTTGGTCATATTCATATTGAACTCTGAGTCGTTCTTCTTCAAATCCAGCTTCAAATTCAGCCTATTTTCTAGCTTCAAATTCAACATTTTTCTGAGGATTGTAAAAAGGATTTCTCTGATCTTCTAGGGTACATGGCTCTTTAGATGAATTATCTTTCCATGTGTCAAAGTAATTCTCACCAAAAGCTATCAATGATTTATCTTTGTTTGTTAAGCACATGTCCTCACTTTTCCCTTTACCCTTGTCAGCCTTATCATTTTTATGCATCCATTTACTATTACTAGGAGGGGCTCTAGAATGACCTCCCCTAAATTGAGATCTTCTTCCATTCATATTGCAATGCTTAATCAGAGTCGCCACTCACTTTCTTGAAAGTGAGAAAAAGATTGTTACTTGGTATTCCTAGCGGAGTCTGTATATAGGACTTCTGACTCTATGATTAAGGCACAAATTCTTTGTTATCCCCAGCAGAGTCATCAATTTTTTATCTCTCAAAAACACAGGTTTGAACCACGAAAGGTTGCCAAGCTTTCACAATGTTTTAGGGTAATAGAACAAGGTTTGAAAGAATTAAACCTTCTACTCTCCAGGCACTGCTAGACCTAGGTGGGTGTACCTATAATAAATGAAGTAGACTTGACTATTGATCTTATCTTCATGCCATGATTTTTCCAAGATAGAAAATTGAAATGGACAAAATAAAACAAAATTGGTATATATTGTATACCAACATTCAAAACTAAACCCTAATATGCTCAGTTAATAGATGTAAAAAGTATGAATAAAACTAAATGATGGAAACAGTGAGACCAGTGCCTTATATAATATGTGGAGTCAAATGAAATCATAGACAACTGACTTCTTTCTGGATTCATTGAAATTGTTTGGCATATTTATTTATAACTAGTATAAAATTACAAGGTTGTGATTATTAAGTTCTTCTTACTGATCTAAATGAAATTCCTTGATTACTGTGATTAATCAAAAGGATTTAATCCTTCCTTGAAAGAACCTATCAACCAATCACATAGATACGGAAAATACGTACTGATAAACCAAACATAAACTTGTTATGTTGATCTAAATAACCAAGAAACATCAATTTTTGAGACAACTCAAATAATTCTTTCAATAGGCATAACACAACAATTGACACCAGAATTTGCCAGTAAATAAGATGATTTTCATTGATATTTCCATGGCTTCAAAACATACAGCATAGTCTCAACACTATGAAACATGGTGTTCCACCGTATTCTCTATTCTCTATCCTATTCTACCTATCTCTCCATATTGTTTTCAAAATAGACATTTATACATTGAGAATATGAAGGACGCATCCTTTCAGAAATAGAAAATACAAATATAACACATAAAATAGAGAATAGTTAGGCTCTAGTTAGCCATAAGTGAGTCTTATTGAGGTGGTCCAAATAATCCTAGCGCACATACGTGTCTGCAAGTCCAACAGCATTCCGGACCGTAACTTCCATTTTGACCATTTCCTCATTTTGCTTACTCACTTCTTCCAATGTTGTATCATTTGCAGAAGCTACCTTCATGATTTCAGTCAGCATTGACTCACATTCATTTTTCCACCTAGTGGCCTCTTTCAAATCCCCATTATCATCAGAAAATGGAATTACAATTTTCTCAGCAACTGCAATTAACCCCTATTCATCTCCTTGCAATTCATCATAGAAATTTCGATGGCGATTGATTATGTGATTAGCAACTTCAAGTGCAGAACTACTAGCTTCATCGCTTTGAGCCAACTCATGAAATTTCTCCATGATTCGTCCATCCATTCTTGTGTGCTCCTTCAATGCAGCAAGAGTATTAGAATATTTTCCCCACAATTTGTTCAACTAGGATGCCAAATGATCCTGCCTCTTCTTGATAATTGCAGCAATAGCATCATGCTTTCCCTGAGAATAAGCACTTGACCCTACCCAGTGGTCTTTTTCTTGAGAGCTCTCTCCTTGAGTGATCATTTTGGTTGTCCCCATTGAAACACCAACCAAGTCTTTGAGTATATCATTTTCTCTCAACAATTTCTCATTATTTGCTTTATACATTTCTCTTTCTTTCATCAATAATTGAATCTGTGCTTTATTCAATTTTGCAATATTTACCACAATATCAGCAGTAGCAACAGGATCAACTTCTCCAGCCTTTAGATTCAAGACATGACCAAATGACTTCTTTGTATCAAGCACCAT